>JADBJO010003954.1:192500-207500 GCA_016801955.1 Conus betulinus | reverse complement strand
CAAGTACATGGTGTCATGAATCACTGACAACAAGTACATGGTGTCATGAATCACTGACAGCAAGTAAAGGGTGTCATGACTCACTGACAGCAAGTAAAGGGTGTCATGAATCGCTGACAGCAAGTAAAGGGTGTCATGAATCGCTGACAGCAAGTATAGGGTGTCATGAATCACTGACAGCAAGTATAGGGTGTCATGAATCGCTGACAGCAAGTAAAGGGTGTCATGAATCGCTGACAGCAAGTAAAGGGTGTCATGAATCGCTGACAGCAAGTAAAGGGTGTCATGAATCGCTGACAGCAAGTAAAGGGTGTCATGAATCGCTGACAGCAAGTAAAGGGTGTCATGAATCGCTGACAGCAAGTATAAGGTGTCATGAATCAGACACTTTGAAGAGTGTAATACTACCGCTCGAATTACAACAAAACTATGGTCTCTTGCATCAGAATGCTTACAGAATGTAGTACTACTACTGTGCAAATTACAACACAACTATGCTCTCTTGAGTCAGAATGCTTACCGATTGTGTAGTATTACTACTGTACAAATGCACCAAAAACTATGGTCTCTTGAATCAGAAAGTGTACTGAAGGTAGTACCACGTTCAAGATGCAACAGAATTAGGGCGTGGCGTCTTAAAATCAGAACTCTTTAGACAACGTAGCGCTACCGTCCGAAATACAGCAGAAATGAGGTGTCTAGAATATCAATGTTGACAGCAGAAATTCGATCTCTTGAATCAGATGCTTTACAGGACGTAGTGCAACCATCCGAAATACAAGAGACATAAGGCGCGTCTGGAATCAGAAAATCTACAGAATGCGGCATTATTGTGGTGATCGCAGTATCAATCTGCCCTTTTTGCCCTTGAGGTGCAGAGAGATTGGTAGTGGTGAGGACTGGGATGGGGGTATGAATGAAGCTGGGAAATAATAGGAGACAGACAGACAGACAGACAGACAGGCAGGCAGACACAGCGACAGACAGACAGACTGACAGACAGATAGACAGGGGGGAGGGGGTAGAAAGAGAAAGAGAGAGAGTGAGTGAGTGAGAGACTGACAGGCAGAAACAATAGAGAGATACAGTGAGAAAGAGAGAGGGAGAGAGACAGAGACAGAGAGAGACAGAGACAGAAAGAGATGACACCTGACACAAAGAAAAAAAAAATGTACCTAAGAAAAAGGATCGTCGGAGGAATTGAGAACGCTGAGTTGATGTATTGAGAAGAAAAGAAAGAAAGAAAATAGGATGTCCAGAGCTTAGAAAGTCGAAAAGATCGTACCATGATTTGCACATGGGGGGAAAGGAAGAAAAGGAAAGAAAAGAAAGAAAAAGAAGCAGAGGATTCTGAAGACCAAGCCAGAAACTTCCGCTCTACTGTTTGGGTATGCAGTATAATGAAGAAAGGAAGACAGGACTTAAGAATGAGCAAAGGAAGGCGAGAAGAGAGAGAAAAAGAAGAGAAAGAAATAACAGGAACGGCGCAGAGGAGAAAAAGCAATGGGGTGGAGACAGGGAAAATCAGACTTTGAAGTGAGCGTCCATATTCACCCTAACCCCCGCCAGCAAGAACATCTCTCACATCATTCTATACTCTGTCCTGCACAGCATGATATTGATTTGTCACACCCAATGCGCTTACCGCCTGTCTAAGACGCCCCCTCCCGTTCCCCCTTCTTCTTCCTTTTCCCAGTTTCACTGCTCGTTCTGCCCTCCCTCCCTCATCCCATCCTCTCTCTCCCTCCCTCCCCCCCCCCCCCCCCCCCCCATCCTTGAGATCAAAGCCGCGATTGTCTTTTTTTTTTTTTTTTTTTACAGATCTCTAGATAAAGGGGGTGGATTGTGGTGGGAGGGCTTAGGATTAAAGGACGGGAGAGAAGAGGACGGGGGGGGGGGGGGGGAGAGAGAGAGAGAGAGAGAGAGATTAGGAGGGATAAAAAAAAATGATTAGAAACTAAGAACAGATATGGTAACAGATACCCATAAAAGCCTTAAGACTGCATACAGTATAACGTTTGCAGTGTATGTACTATGAAAAGGAAAAAAAGGTTTTGAAAAGAAAAGTTTTCAGAAATAAGAACGACTATAAACAGAACAGAGCACCACAGCCGACGAGCGTAAAAGAGCGGTAGAAATAGTGTGTGCAGTCATCTGACACAGCTGGGCTGTTGTTTCAGAACTCAACGAAAGAAAGATGGCCAGAAAGTGTGTGAAAACAAGAACGATGCTTGGATGTAGTATCATAGGTTGAATAACACGGAAAGAGACCGAGATCATATTTCGAGATAAGATAGTCGGGGAAAAAAAAAGTTTAAGTGCGTAAATGAAGAGAGAGAGAGAGAGAGAGAGAGAGAGAGAGAGAGAGAGAGAGACAGAGACAGAGACAGAGACAGAGAGAGGGAGATGCGTCCCGTCTCCCAAGACACCAAAGAGCCCAGAGAGAGAAAGAAAGAACGAGAGAGAGAGAGAGAGAGAGAGAGAGAGAGAGAGAGAGAGAGAGAGAGAGAGAGAAGAAAGCGACAAAGACAGAGAGAGAGAGAGAGGGGGGGAGGGGAGACGGTGAAGGAGAGAGAGTAGAACGGACGATAGGATGAATTAAGCGTTGAAGATGAACATCTACACTTCACACACACGCACTCATCCCGCCACTTAAGTTTGTCCCCCCTCCCTCCCTCCCTCCCCCCCCCCCCCCCCTTTACAGTCCCCCTGTAAGTGCTTGTACCCTCTCCAGCAAATCATACCATTGATTATTGGCGTCTGACTTTCTCCACACTCTCACCCACCCCACCCCCTTCCCTCCTCCACTCCCCTCCCCTCTCTGCCCTGTCCCTGGTTATGACAGTATTATTCTGTTCTCAATATTGGCCCACCGGCTTCAAGAAGTCTAGAGGGAGGGGCTGGGGGTGGTGGGGGGGAGACGTGGAGAAGGAGAAGGACTGGCGAGAGGAAGTGAAAGGTTAAGCCAATGATGGTAAAAGATCAGAGAGAGAGAGAGAGAGAGAGAGAGAGAGAGAGAGAGAGAGAGAGAGAGAACACGAAGACGAAGACGAAGGTACGAAGACGAAGTGTTATCAATGAGGGTGAATGGATAAGCTGAAAGCTTCTTTACGCCATGCCCTCAAAAAACAAAAAGAAAAGCAAAGTATACAGATTTATCAAATGTACAATCATCACAAGCAAAAAGAAAAGCAAAGTATACAGATTTATCAAATGTACAATCATCACAAGTAAAATGGAAAACGAAAATCAAGACAGAGAGAGAGAGGAGAAAGAAAGAGAAAGAGGGAGAGACAGACAGACAGACAGAGACAGAGACAAACAGACAGACTGACAAACAGACAGACAAAGACAGACACAGAGAGACAGAGACTAGCTGCGCGAAAACACAAAGTAATTCAAATAAAAAAAACAAAACAATAAGCTGCGCGAAAACACAAAGTAATTCAAATATTAAAAAAAAATCTCCGCTCAGCACTGGGCGCGCGCACGTGAGAGTCGGCCCTGAGTTAGCTGCCGCTGTCTCTGACCAGTCACATGAGACGACTGTCGCCCCCTCCGTCCCCTCGGTCATCACTCATCTCTTGATTTAACGCTCTGATGGTCAGTATTCCCACCTTACCTCCCCCCCCCCCCCCCCCCCCCCACCTCCAACCCCCCTCCCCCCCTTGCCTCCCTCGCCTGTCGATGGCCATCACTTCTCTGACCCCCGGAGTCCCATGGAAGACCCAACGTTAACCAAAGATGTCCATCCTCCAGTCTGTCCTCCTGCCAACCCCCCGCTGCCCCCACCCCCACCCCACCCCACCATCTTCCTCTCCCAGCTCCTCAGTTCGTCTCCCACCTCCTCCTCTCCCCTATCCAGCTGATCCCAGTCAATCCAAAATCAGTCATTGTTGTGCTCTGAGAATCTTCACTGCCTTACATTAGGTGGATTTCATGGTTTAGGCCGCCAGAAGATTGGAGCCACGCGGAATGGGACGAATCGAAAGCAACGCGTCTGTCTGTCTGTCTGTCTGTCTGTCTGTCTGACTGTCTCCCTCCCTCCCTCCCTCCCTCATACACACACATACATGTATACACACAGACACACACACACACACACATACACACACAAACACACACACACACACACACACACACACACACACACACACACACACACACACACACACACACACACACACACACATACATATATATATATATTATTTCATTTATTTATTTATTTACTGTTGTGGTTCATGCCTTGTCTCATTTACCCTGAGAAAGGCAATAATAAGCCGAAATATTGGTACGAAATCAATACACTTTTCCAGGTCAGGGTGCGATGATAAAAGTTTCACATCAGTGATATACATATACATCAGTTGAAACGCAAGACAGACAGACCTTGGGCTGGACGACATAGTTGCCTCATCCAGAATGAAGTTCAAGCCAAAGAAATCACGGAGTCTCTCACTGAGGAAAGGAAAAGTGGCCGAATCTGTGGTCTTCAGTGTTGCCAAACAGACCATTCCAACAGTAACAGAAGAGCCAGTCAAGAGCCTTGGAAGATGGTATGATGATACGCTGAAAGACACACGAAGAGCAAAAGAAACCAAACAGATGTCGGAAGAAGGCTTGGAGACCATTGACCAGTGTGGGCTCCCTGGCAAATACAAGGTCTGGTGTCTGCAGTTCATGCTGATACCAAAGCTCCTATGGCCTCTGATGATATACGACATCTGCACCAGCATAGTGGAGGCAATGGAATCCAAAATCAACAAGTTCACAAGGAAATGGCTTGGTGTCCCACCCTGTCTGACTGACATAGCGCTATACTGTCGCCAAGCAAAGCTGAAACTACCACTGAAATCCATCCTGGAAGAATATAAAGCAGGGAAGATCAGACTTCAAAGCATGCTGGAGGACTCAGGAGACAAGGTGGTTGAAGCAATCAAGCCCCAGCTGAAGACAGGCAGAAAATGGAAAGTTCAAGAGGCGATGGATTCTGCAAAGAAAGTCTCAAGATCAGAGAAATAACAGGACACACACAGACCAACAGACAAGGACTGGGGGTGACCAAAACTGAATGGTGGTCAAAGGCCAAAGGAAAAGCCAAAAGAGACATGATGATTCAGGAGATGAGAAAAGAAGAAGACCAACGAAGACTCCAAAAAGCAGTCCAGCAGAGCCAGCAAGGGCAATGGACAACGTGGGAGAATGCACTCCAAAGAAGTCTCACTTGGAATGACATTTGGCACATGGCCCCTCTCAGGATCAGCTTCATTCTCAGATCTGCATATGACCTTCTGCCTTCAAATGCAAACCTGGTGAAGTGGGGAAAACAGACGATCCTTCATGCCCCTTTGCCATGAAAACACAAACAGTGGAGCATGTCCTAAGCTCATGTAAAGTAGCCCTGGCTCAAGGAAGGTACACATGGAGGCACAACCAAGTGCTCAAAGAGATTGTACAAGTAGTCTGGGCTAGTACCAACACCACAAAAGGGAAAATCAGGACTCCAAAAGCACCCGCAACATTCTTCACGGCAGGAGCAGCGCGAATCATGGCCAAGAACAACAGTGCCACTCGGAACATACAGGCAGAGTCTGCTAGACGGGGCAGATGACTGGGAGTGCACAGCAGACCTCCCAGAATGAATAGTCACCCAGAGATTATCAGCAAGAGTGGCATGAGACCAGACATAGTATTACACTCTCAGTCAACCAAGCAGCTGATCATGATCGAGCTCACGGTGCCATATGAGAACAGAATGGAGGCAGCTCTGATCTACAAGACTGAAAAGTATGCTGATCTGGCAAACAGCCTGAGGACAGAAGGCTATCAGGTCAAGTTCTCACTGCAGAAATTGAGCTAGGGGGTTTGTGGGAACGTCTGCATACAGCCTCATGAAACAGCTCTCAGTTGCAGGGAGGGAAAAAACCAAAGCCCTGAAAGCAATGGCAGAAGCGGCAGAGAGGTGTTCAAGTTGGATCTGGTCAAGGAGGAACAAAAGTGAACTTCATAAGGCTTAACTTTTCCTACAAATATCAGGTGTCCCTGTGGCTCAGTGGTTAGTGCGCGAGTCATTAAGTGGAAACGAGCATGTCCAGAAGGGCATGGGTTCGAATCCCAGTCATGGCTCATCCCAAGATGGGAAAAAAAGGGGCAGCAGAGGGACATCCGGAGTCATGAACCGGGTGTGGCCCAACCCCCCTAGAGTGTCAGGAGATAAGGGCCGAAACACTCGCTTGAAGGGGGCTTCTCTTCTGAGGACTCTCTGCTGCCACGCTCTCCATGAGTTTCTTTCTACATTCATGTGTACACATGCATATCATAACCGCCCAGAAATGATGCACACTACATTCAGATCTTAGTGACTAATCTACTGCCATCTTCAGGCAAATACACCCAGTGATAAAGTAGTTAGAGAATTAATGATGATGAGAAGAAGAAAAAGAAGAAGAAGCAGCGATAAAGTAGTTAAAGTAATAATGATAATAATAACGATGATGGGAAGAAGAAGAACGTTGAGGAGGAGGATAGCAATAATAATAATAACAATAATAATGATAAAAAACTTTTGTCCAGCACCGATCAGCATGCACGTTAATAATGTCAAAGGAAAAAATAAGGCTTTGCAGGATGAAAGCCAAATAGAAAGCCGCATAAGTATTCACATTGTTCTCAAGAAAGATAAGAACAGCGAAGACAAATCATTTCAGATCATGTCCCCCCGCCCCCCCCCCCCCCCCCCCCCCCCATAAGTCCTGCTCCTACAGCCCCCCGTTTCCTTTTCATCTCCCTCCCCTTCCACGTTCACGTCTGCGATGTCTTGCCCCTGACGTCTTCAGTGCCAGCAGACCCGTGGCATTCTCATTGGGGAAAAGGAGTGGTCATGGTGTCTGATTGAGATGGAACACTCGCTCAGGCTGTCTCCACGGCTGAGCAATTACTGCCGTCAGTGGGAAGGAGGGAAGGCGGCGAGGGGAGGGTGGGGGTGAGGGTGGGGTGGGTGGGGGGAGAGGTGGGGCGAAGGAAGGATGGGGAAGGGGACTGTGGTGGTCTGACCATGTGCAGTCTAATAGGTTCGTCATTATTCGTAACCACTAACAATCGAAGTCACTGGATTGTGTTGTTTTTGTCATGTTTAATTCATGTTGAAAGAACGCCGAAAAGCCGAAAAGCTGACACTGGTCAAGAACAGTACAAGATACAAATTTTAAAAAGAACTATTTACTAAGCCCGGCAAACAACAGGGACAAACTGCAAGACAAAACACGACGCGTTTCGACCTCTTAGGTCTCCTTCAGAGATCGAAATGCGTCGCGTTTTGTCTCGTCATATGTCCGTCCCTGATGTTCTGCGAAAGAGGGACAAGCAAATTACAAGGCCAAACACGACGCGTTTCGACATGTAAGGTCTTCTTCAGAGGTCAAAATCTGTCGTGTTTTGTCTTGTGATTTTTTTTTTCGTCCCTGTTGTGTGACGGACTTTTAGATAATTCTTTTAAAACTTGTGTTCAGTTTCCGCCTGCAGTCACCTCACTTTGAAACCAGCACAAGATACGGCTTCCACACGTCGCGTCCAGAAGCTAAAGGATTCTTGAGTCGTCTGCACACAACATTGGTCATTCTAGCAGAGCATGAATGGCTGGAAAGAAACGACAGTGAGTAAACCCATGAGACGGTGTCGTTAGTGGAGACAGGCTGATGAATTATGACCCATGCTCAAGTCCATCCTCTAGGTCTCTGTTAGATCGGTGGACAAGGTGATGTCGTTGAAAACGTCTTTTCTTTATTTAACGGGAAAAGGCACGATCGATGCGGAGTCGTACTGAGTTATTGGAGCCACTGTAGTCTGGAACGCGTGAGTCACTGGCCGACAGGGTGTAATTCTCGGGTTGGGTTGTCCTTTTTACCGTTTCCAGTGTCAAGTCTCTCTACTGGCCTTTCCCTGTGTGTGTGTGTGTGTGTTGTGTGTGTGTGTGTGTGTGTGTGTGTGTGTGTGTGTTGTGTGTGTGTGTGTGTGTGTGCGTGTGTGTGCGTGCGTGCGTGCGTCCGTGCGTGCTTGCGTGCGTGCGTGCGTGCGTGCGTGCGTACGTGCGTGCGTGCGTGTGTGTGTGTGTGTGTGTCCGTTCCGCCATTGTGGTCCGTTCATATGTCTTCCTCTGGACTCTCTCTCTCTCTCTCTCTCTCTCTCTCTCTCTCTCTCTCTCTCTCTCTCTCTCTCTCTCTCTCTCTCTCTCTCTCTCGTGGCAAATAATGACAAGTCACCCATTCTGTTGCACTCTAGTGACTAGGTAGTCACACTGTATGTCTAAGGGGAGCACTAGTTGTCCATCAAGTCTTGTATGTTTGCCTATAAGGATTTATTGTGGTGCTGGTATTGTTTTCTTTCTCACTTTTTTCTCCTATGAAGCAGGAAAATCGAACACAATGGCTAGCACCTTGAACGCAACGTATTTTTATCAGCTTCAAACACGGGTCTCAATAGTTCAACGATTACGTTTATGACTTGTCGTAGAAAATTGTGTGTAGATACTGTTGTGTTTCTTGTTGTTGGGGTTTCCCTTTTGTTTTGGTTTATTTTCATGGTACAGTTTTCTTTTCACTTCGTGGTGACTAACCGTGAGCAGGTGAACAAGTTTTAAAATGCTCTGTTGGACAGAAATCGCAGTGAAACTGACAACCATCTGGGTAGTATGGCCAATTAAAGAAATAAAATGCACTAGATTTATCTGTGGTTTGCTGAAGTGCTAGCTTACACACGGTGTAGCCAACATTGCCTGGAAGTGTTGTGCTTCTCCACGCAGAAAAAATCAACTGTAGTGTTTTTATTTGCTATTCATCCACAGTGCACTACAGGAAATAGTCTGATTTTGTCTTTCCACGCCCTGTAAACTGTAAACTGGACAAATTGCTCCAGAGGTGCAGCCTGTGAAAGAAGATATCCTCTCATCAGCCACTAGAGCTACAGTTTATTTCTTGTAAAAAAAATTCTTTGGTGCCAAATGCCAGAGCCGTAGTCTGATCAGAAAAAATCACCTGTCTTGGAGTCTCGAAGACCGTTGGGGGCGCCACGAAAGACTTTGTAACCACTTCCTCCCCGCCTCCCGGTTCTCAGACGCTCTCAGGCATTCGCTGAGGTGAGGCCAGACCATTTCACTGATGCTGTCCTCCCTTCTCTTTCTGTGTCTTCCTGTCCTGTTGCCTTCTCTCATTGTTCATTGTAGAATGGTTTTGGCAAGTCCTGTTGATCTCGATACATGACCATACCATCTCACTGTTCTTCTTTTCACTGTGGACAACAGGTCTTCGTATGGTCCCGTGGCTTGCCTTACTCTGGTCTGGACCTCCAAGTTGGTAATGTGGTCTTTGTATGAGATGCCAAGGATCTTGCGGAAACATCTCATTTCTAATGCCTGAATCTTTCCAAGTTCAACTTCCAGAGTCCACGTCTCACAGCATAGAGAAATATATGCAATGATCAGTGAGTATATAAGTCTGATCTTGGAAGTGATTGTGAGGTTTGATCAGAAAAAAAACACCCTCTCTATAAACTGCCAGAGCGATAGCATGCTAAAGAAGATGTCCTGTCCTCAGACTGTCAGAGATTCTGTGTCAGTTTAAGACATGCTTTATCCACAATTTGTTAAAGAAGACATCCTGTTTAGCAAATGGCAAACCAACAGTCTGTTAAAATATCTCTTCACAACATACTGCCAGCGATACAATTTACTGAACTTTTTCCAGGCAAAGAGAGCTTTCCATAGTTCTGGTTTGAAAGGCATTTTCGTAGACAGTGTGTAAAACTTGTGTGTTTCTGTCAAATTTCTTCAGTTTCAGTTTCATCAAGAAGGTGTCACAGCCTGCGGACTAGTCCATATCTGCTGTCCCACATGCGCTAAATTTTAAGACCACACTTAACATGATTTAAAGCTGATGGATCAATGAATTTATTATTAAGATCAGAGAAATTAAGAAGAAGGTCTCATGGCTACGACTCAGCAGACGCCTGACCTATACATTAGCCCATCGCGCTGATCAGCCCTTGGGTATCTACCTAACATTGGCCATGCAACTATTACCATTGTATGTGCGTGTGTGGTGAGTGTACATGTATGTGTGTGTGTGTGTGTGTGTGTGTTGTGTGTGTGTGTGTGTGTGTGTGTGTGTGTGTGTGTGTGTGTTTGTGCGTGCGTGCGTGCGTGCTTGCGTGCGTGCGTGTGGGGGTGTGGACACGTGCCTGTGAGAAAATTACAGAGACGGACCAAAAAATCCAAATTTTGACAGTTCACAACTGCCACTGCTGTACTTTTTGTGATTGTTTTTTTTTTTGTTTGTTTTGTTTTGCTTTCCTTTTTTTTAGAGAGGGGTATTTGGAGGGTGGTGGTGGTAGAGGAGTACAAAAGGAAAATGGGAGTTGTATCGCTTCCTAACGTGAGAGGAAATGTAGACGCAATGAGATTTTCCTGCCATAAACGCTTTGATCTTCCATGGCTCAGGGCCTGTTATCGCATTACGACAACAACAACCACAACAACAACAACATCAGCAACAACAAAGCCAAAAGAGGGGGGCATCTGTCCGCATTTGTCACTAAAACTCTCGTCTGCGCATTTGCCTTTGTTAGTGTGGCGCTGTTTTGTCCACCCCCCCTACCACCACCCCCCCCCCCCCCCCCCCCCCCCCCCCTCCCCTCCCCCTCCCGCGTCGCCCCCCTTCCCCCCGCTTCTCTCGCATCTGCATCATGAAAATGGGGAAAACCATGCATCCTCCTTCATCTTTTTTTTTCTCATCTTCTTCTTCCATCATCACTTCAATACTGCTTTTCATCACTGGCTCTCTTTTCAAGGAACAATACCGTACAAAGCTACATCGCACTGCTCTAAAGCTTTTGTGGCATGCTGTCCACAGTGTATGACTGTATGTTCGTAAGGTAATGTTGCTTTATAGCCCAGGCCGACCGCAGAGGGCCACATCAGGACTGTCACCGCGTTTGAAGTCAACTCACAAGTCATATTCATAAAAAAAAAGAAACAAACAAACTGATTCATACAACCGTTTAAGATAAAACCTCTAAAAACACACTTGAAATTTTTGTTAGGAATCTTTCTCTCTTAAAATATACTGATATGTTGTTGCTCGGATACTCCATCATCGTTGATACTGATTTTACTCTTCTTCGTCTATTCATTCTGAATCTTTCTTCTGTATACAATCTCGACTGATTGTCTTGTTGCACGGTATACTCCCTCACGTGCCCTTTCTGCCCTTCTACTGAACTCGCTTTTCCCCTTTTCCTCATTTCTTCTTCCTTCTCTTCCCCTGTTTTCTCGTCATGTTAACGTCTCCTTTCCCCTTTTTTCCCCCCCCGTCTTTCGAACGCTCCTTCTCTCCTTTTTCTGTTTCTTTCTTTTCTTTCGTCTCTGACTCCTTTCTTCCCTGTTTCTCGTCTGGAACCGTCTCCACCATCTCTGATCCCTGCCCTCTTTTTCTTCTTCAGCTTGAACTTGCCCTCTGTGTCTTAGGTTGTTGCATCGGTATACTCCATCACGTGAATTCTGTGCCCTTCTACTGATACTCGTCTTTTCGTCATTCTCTCTGTTCGTCATGTTAATGAACGCTCCTTTCCCCCGTCACATCCCCTGTTGTCTGGAACCGTCCTCCACCATCAGCTTAGAAACCCTGCCCTCTGTGTCGTATCAGACCTCAGAACTTGTCGTCTCCCTTGATCACTGATTTGGCAATGTACCGATTTGTTTGTTTGCTTGCTTGCTTGTTTGTTTGTTCTGGTGAGGCTAAGGAGTGTGGTGTGTTTTTAGTGAGTGAGAACGAAGTACCGGGTGGTGGAACCGTTGGATGTGACTCGAGTGTTTGGTGGGGGACATTCGTTGTGTGCGTTGCTGTTCGCTGTCATAATTTCTTGTGTTGTTTGATATTTCACCTGTTTAAAATCATCTTGATCACACCAAGAGTAATAATGACCAAAAAAAAAAAGAGAGAGAAAGTTTGGAAACTGGGTGGATTTGCAGAGTTGTTCTTCTGTACTGGTGTTTTCTGCATACCGCCCAGTCCTGGTCCTGCCTTGCGGAGTCTCTATAGAATTCTGTGCTCAGTGGAACTGTCAGAAGAACAACATCTCCCCAATGGGTCGTGAGATTAAAGCCCTGCGATTTGGAGTTGTTTTTTTTTTTTTTCAGAGAGAGAGAGAGAGAGAGAGAGAGAGAGAGAGAGAGAATGAGAGTGGGGGGAGCGGGGCATAGTTTTTTCACCACGGGTCCTCCCAGCGATCCATAATTACCTTCAGGAAAAGGTAATGATTATGGCAGACAGGGACAACCATGCCAGAAGAGTGTGCGGAAAAGAAGCTTACCAACACATCACCCTCAACACCAGAACGAAAACACATACGGATGAGCAGCGAGAATGCCTGCCCTGATGTTGGATGTCAAGTCACATCGTCAACTTTTTTTCTTTTTTTTTTTTTGGGTTTTTTTTTTTTTTTTTTTTTTTTTTTTTTTTTGCTGTCCCATCTTTTGTGCCACGTCAGTCGCATTGCACCCACGCCGCTCTTTCCGACACCCCGTCCACAGCCACAGTCCGACCCGACCCGATCCGACCCGACCCGATCCGACCCGACCCCATCCCCATACTATCACTATTCGAGTTCGGTGCTCTGATCAGTGGAACTGTTCAGATGTCAACCTGGTGACCAGTGGACCAATCAACCAACACGTTGTGTATAGGGAGGGGTCATTGGGCTTCATTGAAACGTGTGTGGCCAGCAGTTGCTTTCATGGTTGTGTAGGTGGTGTCATTCGATTGTGCATGATCCAATTTGATTGTATACTTACGCATACGCACAGATACGCACATAAGGACTGGCAGAATGCACACACGCGCGCGCGCGCGCGTACACACACACACACACACACACACACACACACACACACACACACACACACACACACACACCACACACACACACGCACGCACGCACGCACGCACGCACGCACGCACGCACGCACACACACACACACAGATAGAAAGGAGTCTGAAACCAAACAGCCATGAGACATTAAAAAAGAAAAAAGTAAACGATATGAGTCAGCGTGTGTCTGATTCTCCTATCTATATCAGAGATGAGTGGGGGGGAGGGGGGAGGGGGAGGGGAGGAGGAAAGGGCATAGGAGAGAATCAGAGGGAAGAAGTTTGTTTTGTTATTCTGCTGTCTCGTGTGAAAAATTAAAAAAAATCTATACTCATTTCCCATGCGGCTATGGATAAAGAGAAAAATAGAACTGGGGGAAAAAAACAAACGAAACTTGCATTGTGTTTACACTGTCATAGATAATGTCGACTTGTTATCTGTCCTGCTGTCTGATCCATAGATTTCTTCTGTCAACTCGACCGCTGAATTCTGCTTCTGTTCTGTGTTTTTCTTCTCTTTTTTTTTCTCTTATTTTCTTTAATATTTTTTCCCTTTTTTTTTTTTCTTTTTATTGATTTCTTTATTTGATGATTCTTCAGCTTAGGGTTTTGAGTTTTGCTTTGATTTGTTTTGTTTTTGCTTGTTTTTTTTTTTTTCCTTCTGTTGTCGTCTCTCTGCAGCTTCCTGTTCTTGTTTGTTTGTTGTTGTATGTAGCTGATGCTGCTCTGTTGTTATGTTCTTCTGCTAATTGTGTTGCTGTTGTTGGTATTTCTGGTTTTCACTTTTTTTTTTTTTTTTTTAGTTTTCTTTTCCTTCTTCTCCTCCACCTCCATCCCTTTCTCCTTCTCCTCTTCCTCTTTTTTCCTATTCCTCCTCTCTCCCCCCCCCCCCCCTCTTCCATCCCTTCCTACGGCTCCTTCTTCTTCTTCTTCTTTCTTCTTCTTCTTCTTCTTCTTCTTCTTCTTCTTCTCCTCCTCCTCCTCCTCCTCCTCCTCCTTCTTCTTCTTTTTTCTTCTTCTTCTTCTTCTTCTTTTTCTTTCTTCTTCTCTTCTTTCTTTCTTGTTTCTTCTTTTCTTCTTTTCTTCTTCTTTCTTCTTCTTCGTAGTCTTCTTCTTCTTCTTCTTCTTCGTAGTCTTCTTCGTAGTCTTCTTCTTCGTAGTCTTCTTCTTCGTAGTCTTCTTCGTAGTTTTCTTAGTCTTCTTCGTAGTCTTCTTCGTAGTCTTCTTCGTAGTCTTCTTCGTAGTTTTCTTCGTAGTCTTCTTCGTAGTCTTCTTCTCCCTATGATTATTCATCTGTACCCACTTTTTATTCCACTATTTTGTTTCTTTCTGCTTGGTTCTACCCTTCGCTGGGAAATCTCTCTCTCTCTCTCTCTCTCTCTCTCTCTCTCTCTCTCTCTCTCTCTCTCTCTCTCTCTCTCTCTCTCTCTCTCTCTCTCTCTCTCTCTCTCTCTCTCTCTCTCTCTCTCAAGCCAAAACTACATGAAATGTAGGAAGTTATACACAGACATGGAGTCTGGCACTATTTGACCAACCCAACACTTCTTTTGTCTTTCCTTTTGTCAGCTCCGTTTGTGCTTCGTTTCTCCTATAACAGACAGAAAGGGGAAAACAAGGAAAGAGGAAAGGCACGTGCGCACACACACACACACACACACACACACACACACACACACACACACACACACATATATATATATATATTACACACACACACACACACACACACACACACACACACACACACACACACACATGCGCGCACACGCGCTCACACACACAAGAACGTGGACACACCCGCGTACTCGCACGCGCACACATGCGCATACACACACACATGCATGCACACGCACGCGTGCACGCGCGCGCACACACACACACAAAATATACATACATACACATACACACGCGCGCGCGTGCACACACACACACACACACACACACACACACACACACACACACACACACACACACACACACACACACACACAGAGGACAAGCCTATAATAATGATGTATGCTCTGGTGATTGATCTGTGTGAGTGCACGATAACTTTTACAGTTATTCATTTTTTCCTCTG
>JADBJO010003954.1:187500-190000 GCA_016801955.1 Conus betulinus | reverse complement strand
AGTTATTGTGATACAGATTGGTATTTTACAAACTCTTAAGTGAGGCAGGGAAAGTTGTGGGTGTGTGATTATTTCATCACGGGCCCAAGAGATACCATGGGTGTTATTTACTGTTTTGTTTGAAACAAAGCTCACTCTTATCGCATTACTACCCGATTCCTCGACATCTTTATTTGTGCAATTTCTCGCGACTTCTTTAGCTCAGGATTATAGTACTTTGTCAACACTCATAAACTGTGCATGGTTAGAAATCCAACCGTTTGCTTCTTTTCAGCCTCCATGGTGCAAAGTGCCTATCCTCGGCTAGAGACTAAGCTCTAAGCGCTTTACAATCCACACTCGTTCACACAACGGGCTGCCTACCTGGGTAGTGCCGACTGAAGAGCTGCCAACTGGCGCTTCATTCAATCGTTTCCCGTGTCATCCAGTCCATATCGTTCAATATTGTTCACCCATTTCTTTCCTTCCTTCATTCTTTCCATTTCTCACGCAGAGTGCATGCTATGTGTAACATGTCATCCATACCAACGGCCGAAGTGGCCTTCTCTTCCGAAAGTTGGTGATGGGATTTTACGCGCGTGCAAGATGTTATGCGTGCGTTCACACACGGAACCTCGGTTTATAGTCTCATTCGAAGGACTGTATGGGAAATGGAGTCAGAACCAATGTCAACTCCGAGGGAAAAAATCCCCCTGTACCGAAACGGCCCGGCGGAGATTCGAACCCGCAACCCTAGGATCACCAAGATTACGAGTCCGGCGCTCTACTAACTGAGCTATTCCGGCCCTAGTGTTTCAGATAACGGCTAGGCGATACTCTGGAATTCACTACAATTCCAACTACGTCAGGTCCCTTCCTTCCAGACTTTCAGGTCTGATTTTAAAACTTATCTGTTTAAAAACGGCAGCCGAAGAATACCACCTGAAATATTACTAAACTGCTATATGCCACTAGCACACTTTGCTCGTGTACGAATGAACTGTTCACCGTGTTATACAGTGTATGTGTCCATGTGTTAGACACTCGGTGCGTGTGTGTGTGTGTGTGTGTGTGTGTGTGTGTGTGTGTGTGTGTGTGTGTGTGTGTGTGTGTGTGTGTGTGTGTGTGTGTGTGTGTGTGCATGTGTGTGTGTGTCCTGCGTACATTTTAGAGATTAATTTGTTGAAACTTGTAAACCACGCTATAGCCTACGCTTTGGGGATGGGTGCTATAGAAAATGTCTTCATTATTACTGTTATTATTATTATTATTATTATTATTATTATTATATTATTATTTTATTATTATTTTCATTGCAATTAATAATATTATAATATTCATTATTATTATTATTATCATCATCATCATCATCATCATCATTATCATCGTCATCATCATTATTGTTATTAGTATCATCATTATTATTATTATTATTATTATTATCATCATCATCGTCATTTTTATTATCAAATCATTATATCATTATCATAATCATCATCATCATTATTACTATCATTGTTATTAATAAAATCTATGATTATTAGGCAGCTCGGAAGCCTGCACAGCGTGTCAAGCATCTCCATTGGTTTGCTTGCTTCTTTTTTTTCTTTTCTGTCCACGTACCTTTGTGAACTGATGCAGAGTGTAATACGTCCGTTCCTTTGGGTGTTATGTTGGTGAAGTCTGCCAGTCCGAAGTCACGGCAGAATGACGAGGTCAATGACAACACATTGGTTGTAGTTAGGCTTGTCTGGTACCATCTCTCAAGACTTATTCCTGTATGGCACTAGATAGATGTCTTGGCACGTTTACCACAGAGAGACGTAATGGTAATGACGACATTCACCACCAAGAGACGTCATAGTATGAGGAATGTTTACGACCGAGAAAAGTAATGGCAATAACCTCGTTGACTCTCCCGAGGAGATTTATAGTAACAGTTTTACCATCGAGAGATATCATGGTTATGGTTAGACAGCAAACTCACAAGGAGGGCAACACTTGCTCCCATTAACAGTGATTCCAGACTGGCACAGCCTTTTCGATCTTGAGTATAGTCAGACACGTGCAGCGGACGAACAGTCACAAACACAGGCAACCTCCATTTGATTGAAACGAAATGATATCTTAGATGAGGCAGTGAACAGTACACAGCAAACAGCAAACAAGTAGGGTAATTCCTGCTCCCATGAGGATATAAATACACGCCCATAACTCCAAACAAATGCTACTTACGACACCGAAAACGCCTTGCAGATATGACAGCACAGAGCACACAGAACAAACGAGGAAACATCCCCCCAGAAAAGATGTTCCAAGCTTGCCAATATACCTGTACCGGACATTGATGACGTTTACTATCAATAAACGTCATGAAAGCGGAAGCGTTTACCATCGAGAGAGATCACTATGATAACACGTTTACTACCGAAAGACGTCATGGTAATAGCAATGTTTACCACCGAAAGACGTCATGGTAATAACAATGTTTATCACCAAAAGACGCCATGGTAATAGTAAT
>JADBJO010003954.1:180000-182500 GCA_016801955.1 Conus betulinus | reverse complement strand
TGAAGATGTAACGGCCCAACTTTACCTCACCGTACTTCGTGATGATAGTGGTCACAGTCGTGTCAGTAAGATGGATGCCATTGGCTCATCATGTCACGTGATCCTTCCTAATTCCGCTTCCGCTCTCCGGCGGCGCGTGGGCTGTACTGACACTGTGTGGTTAGAAATTGATACGATTGCGTGTGAAATGTTGGCGGTAACTCAGGGTCTGAGACCAGGAAAATGGATGAGTTCAAACTTCGTATATATCTATGTGTGTCTGTGTCTGTGTCCGTTAAAGGGTGTGTGTGTGGGTGGAGGGGGAGGGAGGGGCTGGGGGGTGTAGGGGAATAGGGCACCACCACCTCTATCCGAAGATGGTCCGAACTGTTTTTTGTAAAGTTAGATGATATTCGGAAACATTCAAACTCACATTTTATTCAAAGAAACTGTTGTACATTCAGTAGTTCTCACGTTCTCAAAGTCATGAACATGTGTGAAGTAATGTAACTCGGACTGTCTTAGGCTTAACAGTTTCTTCTTACTGATGTTCATTTAGAAATTACACCTCATGTTTTAAGTCATTTTACTCGATGGGCCCACGGTTAAATGGTCAGAGCGATCAGTAATGGAGCCGGCGGTCGTGTGTTTGAATCCCTCATGAGGTGGGTGTTTTACGGCTTGAAAACTCTGTCTGTCCACCTGGCAGTAAACAGCTTCCTAATTCCGTTCAGGGAAGCGTAAGGCGGCAGAAGGAGAAGATGGCTCCGCCTTCCATGATGCCTACTACATCTCCTCTCTCCCCCTTTCTTCCTAAAAAATTGTTTTGACCAAGTTTGGTAAACGAAAATACCCTCCTCCTCATTGCTCCCAACTTTTTTTTTTGGCGACATGCCCTTATTTGGAAAACGAGATTCTGCATCCCCTGTCCCTGCCCGCCTCCTCCCCCCCCCCCCTCCACCTCCCAACACCCTTCCTGTTACCCCATTCCCTTGTTTTATTTGGGGAGAATAGAGGTTAGGGAAGCGGAGGGTAGAAGAGTGGGGAGAGAGGGTGAAAGCATTTCATTGGCTAAACGAGAAACTTGTAACCTCACCATCTTCCCCCCTCCCCAACCCACTCCCCTCCTCTCCCAGCCTACGCCTGTTAACAGCAAGCGTAGCCCCCCCCCCCCCCCCCCCCCCCCATCCATTCATTTCACCTTTGCCCCATTCCTCCCCATCTTCCTCTCCCTCCTCCTCCTTACTTAACTCCCTCCTCCCCCTTCTAAACCTTGCACCCCCTCGCCCCCTCTCCCCTCACCGCACAACAGTGTTTCGTTTCAGTTTGTACATACCTCCGAACCTCCTCATCCTAACATTTAGCAGTGTCCATTCGGCAGTGTCCATCTCTTAGTATGTGTGTGTGTGTGTGTGTGTGTGTGTGTGTGTGTGTGTGTGTGTGTGTGTGTGTGTGTGTGTGTGTGTGTGTGTGTGTGTGTGTGTGTGTGTATGTGTGGTGTGTGTGTGTGTGTGTGTGTGTGTGTGTGTGTGTGTGTGTGTGTGTGTGTGTGTGTGTGTGTGTGTGTGTTGTTAGTGTGTGTGTGTGTGTGGTGCGTGTTAGTGTGCGTGTGTGTTTAATTGCGTGTGTGTGTGTGTGTGTGTGTGTGTGTGTGTGTGTGAATTATCATGTGTGCAGTAAGCGTTTCTACGCATGTAATCCGTCCCCCCCCCCCCCCCCCCGCTCTGCCCGTCCTCTTACTCCTACCGCAAGAAGGTAGCAACAGGTTTCCGCCATTTTTTTCCTCAAGTTTATTTTTTCGCCGATTTCCTTCTTCTTTTCTTTCTCTTTGTTTTTCTTTTTTTTTTTTTTTTTTTTTTTGGAGAGAGGGGTGTTGTTTGTTTGTTTCTTTTGTTTTCTTTGGTTTCTTGGTTTGGTTGACTGGTTTCGTTGTTTTTAATGCAGAAAAGAAAAGCAGCAAAAATATAGTATATCTGGTAACAAGAGAAATATGATTACCATACCTGGGTGAATGCAACACAAAACCATATAACAACATACCATGCAACACAACACAACGCACAACCTTGTCTTACGATATACCATAATACATGACAAAACAACACAACATAACACCGAGCGGTACAGTTCAACAGGTCACAAGCCGACACTGCAGTATGAAATGAGTACGACCCAACACAGTACAGGAATAACGAGAGACCGTACAAACATGACACACAGCAACAGCTGAACATAACACGCCACAACGCGACATGAAACAGCACTACACAGCACAACAAAATACAACAGAACGCAATACAACTTAAAACAAACATGATGCAAACGCAAACGCTTTGTACAACACATTTTGACAGAACTCAATGAACTACTAACACAACGCAAGACAGCACACCACGTCACAACACAACAAAACACACAAAAGCAACGTGACAAAACACAATACAACACAAATCAGTATAACAGAACACAATAAGGTAAGGGTAATGTTGCTTATAGCCCAGCCGACCGCAGAGGGCCATGT
>JADBJO010003954.1:162500-172500 GCA_016801955.1 Conus betulinus | reverse complement strand
AACGCTAAATATCAACGTTTATATGGCTATCTCTTGGTCGAGCGCCATCGTATTACTACTACTGCTAACACTACTACTACTACTACTACTACTATGTTCAGTTCACTTGGAACTTAGATAGCCTCACGGCTTTTAGCGTCCCAGTCATGTTATTTATATAAATAAATAGTGGTTGCATAATGCATGCATAATGCTCAGGATTTATTTTACTCTATTCTGTCAGTCAAAATTAAATTTTTAAATATTTAACTTTGCGTTAGTATCCAGAAGGTTATGAACAGATACATTTAGAAGACGAAGATACGAAAATATGCTGTTAAATGTGAGAAGGGTGAGAAAGGAAATACTGCCAGCAGATCTCGAATAAGGTCAGATGAAGACGTATAGTCTCACAACGCCCGTGAGCGGAGTGATATTTCGATCAATTTCAACCCTTTTTTTGTGCATTGCATTTCTACAACAGACAAAGCGTGCAACTTATACGTTGATAGATGTCACCATGACCACAAAGAAATAAAAAGGAGAGAGGGGGGGGGGGGGGAGGGGGACAGATTAGAGGGAGGAGGAGAAAATGGGGAAGGGGGGGTGTCGAGATCTTTAAAAAGGCTCATTTTTTGAAAGGCGGAGAGGTATCTTTTGTTGAAGAAGAAAGAGGCGGTGCAGCAAACGTTTCGCGGGAAGATTTCCTTTAGTGTGTGCCCCCCCCCCTCCCCCCCCCCCCCCCCCCCCCCCCTCTTTCCAAACTTTGTTTGCACTCCCTGCCAGCCTCAAAGTAGATTTAACGGATTCCGAGGCCACTGAATGAGACATGTTGACGGATAAAAAGCTCTTAACGAGAGGTAAGAAGGGGGGGGGGGGGGGGGGGGGGGGGGGGGTACGGCAAGGAATTCTGCCCCGTTCTTGTGCTCAGTTTTTCTTTTTCATTTACTTATTTATTCGCTCATTTATCTTCAGTTTCCGAATACGTAGACGTGTCCGAATATGTAGACGTTTTTTGTCACTCTTTATGCAGCTGTAGTCATTGTGTGTGTGTGTGTGTGTGTGTGTGTGTGTGTGTGTGTGTTTGGTAGATAAGATAATTTGTAGAAGAAAAGAAGTTCAACGCAGTGTGCTTTAGCTGCAGCTCATCAGAGATCCACGAACCTTCTCTGATTGTTATGTACAGTCGGGAAGACATGTTTTGTTGGCAGCTGCTCGTGTTCGTTGATGCTTTTGTGTGTTTATCCCGTCAGTCTTCTTGGGGTTTTTTGTTTGTTTGTTTGTTTGTTTGTTTGTTTGTTTGTTTTTGATTGTTTGTTTTGTTTTTTGTTAGTAACTGTGTTCGTTAATGTTTCTGTGCTTTTATCCATTATTTTTTCCTTCCTTTTTTTGTGACTGTATTCGTTAATGTTTCTGAGCTGTTGTATATCATTTTTCTATTCTGTTAGTGACTGTTCGCTAATGTTTCTATGCTTAACCCTTTTTGTTGTTGTTGTTGTTTTTGTTAGTAACTGTGGTCGTTGATGTTTCTGTACTTTCTGTCCATCAATTTTGTTTTTGTGAGTAACTGTTCTCGTGAACGTTTCTGTGATTCTATCCATCGAGATATTGAAGCCGGCTTGATTGACATCTATAATGGCATTATATGTCAACATGTCCTTGCCATATGTAAGTGTTTTAACAATTCCCGCATCCGGGGATGAATCGAAAGATGATGAGTGTATTCGGGTCAGTGTAGCTGCATGTACCCTCTCAGCATCGGCAGTTTCTTTTACTGGGCTGGGAAAGGTGCGGGGTGTGACTCTCAACGCTTTCCAATCTTTACCTCGTTCTTTGCCTTCAGTTTTGCGTCCGTTCCTGCGGATATTCCTCTGCAGGGCAACTATCCCCACAAATGGACAATGGAAAAAGAACGGGGGATATGAGAGAGAGAGAGAGAAGAGAGAGAGAGAGAGAGAGAGAGAGAGAGAGAGGGGGGGGGAGGGTCACAGAAGAGCAATGTATCACTATTATGGGTGTATGACCGTTAAATGGTCCTCAGTTAAGACAAGGTGCGGACCAAAACATGTCCATGCGCATGAACTTAAAAAAAAAAAAAAAAAAAAGAAGACACGAAAAACAAAGTGTCAACAACCAACAATGTCCACATTGTTGTCCCATAAGAGAAGGTAACCTACTAAACGAACGGAAGTTGTGTTGAAATCATTATTCGAGCTTCTTTCTGTCGCGAGATTATCTTCCTTGTACCGTAAATATATCAAATAGTGCCACACCACTTCAGTCTTCGATTCAGTTTCTTCTGTTCAAAAAAGTGTTTAGTCTTCAATACAAAACTAAAGCAAATGTTGGCTGTAAAGGATAGAGGTCACACAGAATGCCTTTTCATTGTAGTCACCATTTTGTTTTTTGCTTTTGTTTTTTTTTTTTTTTTTTGTTTTTAATACTTTCCATGCATCATAAATAGTCGCATCTTTTGATTGGTACATGGTCCCCGAAGCGCCCGGTTTTCTCACGACAGTAGATTTGGAGAGGGTATAATTGAAAGAATGCGTGTGTGTGTGTGTGTGTGTGTGTGTGTGTGTGTGTGTGTGTGTGTGTGTGTGCATGTGTGTGTGTGTGTGTGTGTGTGTGTGGAGGGGAAGGGGTGGAGGCAGCGGCAGGGTAAGAGATCTGGAAATGCAAAATTTAATTTGAAAATATTCTTCAAAGGAAATATTTCCTTTGCCCTCAACCTCTGCCTTTCCCCTTCCTTCTTTTTTTCTGTCTCTTTCCCACCGCACTTCTCTCTCTTTCTCTCTTCTCTCTCCTCTCTCTCTCTCGCTCTCGCTCTCTTTCTCTCTCTCTCTCTCTCTCTCTCTCTCTCTCGCTCTCGCTTCTCTCTCTCTCTCTCTCTCTCTCTCTCTCTCTCTCTCTCTCTCTCTCTCTCTCTCTCCTCTCTCTCTCTCTCTCCCTCTCCCTCACTCTCTCTCTCTCTCGCTTTGTTCGCATTCTGTAAATGGTTGCAGACTTACTTTGGAATTCTTCTGTAAATCTCTCTCTCTCTCTCTCTCTCTCTCTCTCTCTCTCTCTCTCTCTCTCTCTCTCTCTCTCTCCCTCCTGTTAGTGTATCCATCCGTCCATCCGTTCAGTCCGCTATCACTTCAGTCTATCTTTGGAGTTTGCTTTGTTAGCATTCTGAATGCTGACAGACTGAACATTTTTGGAGTGGACCTGTCAACGCTGGATCCGCTGTGTCGTTTGTTCTGGTTCATTGATTTAGTTTACTTCATTGTCTTGTAATAAGGGGGCGAAATTCGTCGAATTCAAGGTTCGTTATTTGTTTTATTCTGGTTCATTTCTTTTAACTTCACTGTCTTGTACCAAGGAAATAAAATTCATCGAATTCAAGTTTGTTTGTTTGTTTTTATTCTGGTTCATTTATTTATTTTACTTAGCTGTCTTGTAACAAGGAGGCGAAATTGGTTGAATTCAAGTTCCATGCATTTCAGTGCTGAAATTCAGAGTTCCTCATCCGTGGGTTCAGAATGTCGAGAGCTTCCCCCCACTCCTGACTACTCTTTTCCTTTGTTGTTGCATTCGTGTTATCCCCCCCCCCCCCCCCCCCCCCCCCGGCTCATCTCTACATCCCTCAAACACCCTTCTGCCGTTTTTTTGTTGTTTTGTTTTTTGTTTTTTGTTTTGTTTTTGTTTTTTTTGTAATTTTTTTTGTAGGTTCAGACGGAGGCCATGGGATCCATGGTTTGATTAGGTTAAAGGTTAAAGTCCTATAGCATGGGATCGATGGTTCAATTAGGTTAAAGTCCTGTAACCATGGGATCGATGGTTCGTTGAGGTCAAAGGCTAAAGTCCTATAGCCATGGGATTCTTGGTTCGATTAGGTTGATGGTTAAAGTCCTATAGCTATGGGATCGATGGTTCGATTAGGTTAAAGGTTAAAGTCCTATATAGCCATGGGGTCGATGGTTCGATTAGGTTAAAGTTTAAAGTCCTATAGTCATGGGATCGATGGTTCGATTAGGTTAGAGGTTAAAGTCCTACAGCCGAAGGGCTCTTAAGGGCAGTGAACTCTTAGAAGTGCATAATGTCTGGGGCATGGCATGGTCTGATGGACGACGTAGCCCATCTCTCTCTCTCTCTCTCTCTCTCTCTCTCTCTCTCTCTCTCTCTCTCTCTCTCTCTCTCTCTCTCTCTCCGCCGCCTTAACTTCTTCCCAGACTTGAATCATGTACCCTTATACTCCTGAGGCGATCACCACAGTTCATATCTTTTGCTTTCGTCGGTTCACTCAAAGTTTAGGGACAAATTTGATTCGCGAGAAATGCCTATCTGCCCGTGTGGCCCTCCCTTGTATATAGGCAGGGGCTTTAGGTCAGTTAGGAAGGATGTAAAACATGTCCGCAAACCAGCCGAGAAATGGACACATGACCCCATCTCCTCATCCATCCATTGCTCCTCCCCTTCCATCTCTCCACCTGCAAAGGGTTTACAAAAATAAAGAAGAAATTTGAAAAAAAAAAAAACCCGCAAGTGTAAAATATAACTGCATGTGAAGAATGTATTCAGAATCTGATGCAGAACAACAGACTCCCTCCCTTCCTCCTCCTCTTCCCCCATCCACCCGACACCTTACACCCTTTTCCTCACCCCCTCTCCGTCCACGACAATACACGTGAATTACGCCAGCTCAATGGTCTTTGAAATGAAAGTTTTTTTTTGTTTTTTTTTTTTTTTGTTGTTTTTTTTTAATGGTTTTTGTTCTAGGTGTCGGTGTATAAAAAAGAGCTGTACTTCGTTTTAAAGTTTTGGCGTTTGTGGTATGATCACATTATTTTCAACTTGTCTGAGCCACTCACTATTGCAAAATGCAGTAACACACACACCACACACCACACCCACACACCCACACACACACACACCCCCTGTTTTGTTTTTGTTTTTTTTTTTTTTTGTGTGTGTTTTTTTACTGACGATCTCCTTAAAAAGAAATCATGTTCATTTTCTTTCTAGGTATAAAAGAGGTTTGTTTTTTTTTCCGGCAGTCTCTTAAATACAGATATTAAACAAAATGAATTCTGGTGGATGTTTTTACCTTTCAAAGAAGGCTCTGTTCTGTCAAAGGAACGATACAACCTAATATAGTAGCATCAGTAGGTAACACTGACATATTGACGGTTTCAATACATCATTGATTATGTATACAATATGTTCACAATACATAAGTACAGATTTCGATTTTATTGGCTTGGGTTTCACGGATTCACTTAAAGGTGTAGAAACCAAAAGCGATCTTAATACGAGCATGGTATAGACGCGTATTTGACGGCTTAATTGTACTGTGTGTAATTATAATTCAGAAGGTTTTTTTCCCCCTAACATTTCAAGCAGCTTTTTTTTTTCTTCTTCGGCAGAGGTCGCTGTATAAACCACACACACACACATACACACATACACACACATACGCGCGCACGCGCGCGCACACACACACACACACACACACACACACACACACGCACGCACACGCGCGCGCGCGCGCGCGCGCGCGCGCGCGCATACACACACCATCATATCTCTGGATATGGTCAACCTGGAGATATAATTGTTTCTTTACTTTTCTTTTTTTCTGGAAAGTAAAAACGTCTTGTGCACGTGCTAAATACGTGTCACCTTCTTGAAGTAAAGGTTAAAAGTCCCCTAGTCTAATGGCCATCGGGTCTACGAACGGACAGAAAGTTCATTGTGTCCAAGAAATCATGGAAAGCAGAATACAACCTCACTCTTTCCACCACCTTCCTGTGACTGTATGAGGTATTCGTTTACCGCCACATGGACGAAAAGGCCCGAGCAACAACAACAAAATTCCAAGCCTGCGAGTGCTTCTAACACAAGACCGTTCACGCTCACAGCCGTTTAATTGTGGGCCGCCATCAGTTTGTAGATGTAGCTTGTAGAACCGTTCGAAGTGATAACAGAACGAAAGGGACAAATTACAAGACAAAAGCGCGACGCATTTCGACCTCTTTGGTCTTCTTCAGGCAAGACAAACGACATTGAAGACAATGAAAACGAAGAACGAGCAATATAATTCATCTCCTCAAACTGGGCCCAAAATGGATGTGGGATGTGTGCGCCCAGTTTGAGGAGACAAGTGATTGCTTGTTCTTCGTTTTCTTCGTCTTGAATGTTGTTTGTCTGTGCCTGAGGAAGACCAGAGAGGTCGAAATGCGTCGTATTTGTCTTGTAATGCGTTTGTCTCTTTCGTTCTGTTAACTGTTTTGAACGGTTCTACAAGCTACATCTACAAACTGACCGCGGCCCACAATTAAATGACTGTGAGCGTGAATGGTCTCTCGTTTAGAAGCACTCGCAGGCTTGGGAGTGTTGTTTTGGTTTTTTTTATTTTGTTTTGTTTTGTTTTGCTTTTTGCTTTGGAGGCTTTTTTTGTCCGCTTTTTTGGCCGCTTGGCGGTAAACGAATACCTCATTCAGTTACTGGAAGGTGGTGGGAAGGGGAGAGGTTGCACTCTGCTTTCCATGACTCCTGGGACACGATGAACTTTCGGACCGTTCACCGACCCTGTGGTCGAAACGCGTCGTGTTTCGTCTTGGAATGTGTCTCTTTCGTTCGGCGGAGCAGTCATTCTTTTAAGTTTGTTTCAGCTTTCGCCTGCAGTCATCTCACTTTGAAACTAGATCATGGCAAGTTAGGATTGGAATGTGTTTGTGTGTGTGGTGTGTGTGTGTGGGGGGGGGGGGGGGGGGGGATCGGAAAATCATGAAATCATGACACACACCATGTGCAGATGACTGTTGGTGGAGGAGGGGGGAGGGCTGCTTTGACCACATGAAAACTTTCAGCGCAGTTGCTGAGCTGTACTTCGTTGCAGAACAAAGGGGAGGTGAAGGGAATCAGAGTTGATATGTACTTGGCAAGACGGGAATTAACAGTATTGTCAGCTATCAATCGCCAGGGACCTCACAAACTTGGGCGAGGCCCGACATATGTATTGATGTATACCGAACCGCCAAAGAAACTCAAAATAGAGAAAAGAAAACTTGTCGATAACACGATGTGAATACAGTCATCGGGATTTTTCTGATTGTCTAGTGCGTGACTGAGTAGTGTTTCGTGTGTTACCAGTGCCCGTCGATCTAACAAACTGCTCCTTGTCAGCCCCTGCCGGTGGGTTTCACGTGCAGTGCAAGCCCAGCTCATGCACCAACTTGAATGAAGACTGCAAAGTGCAGGTGATGTTCAGTGATTGATGGATGATCGCGCCAGCATCTCTCACGCTGAAAAGTGGAGAAACGGCCATGCTAAAAATAAAAAACGAAATAAATAAAGTACTGAAATAAAACAAAACCAAATGAAATAGGTGAGTGATGGTGAAGAGGGCGAGTGGCCGACTTGCAGCTAGTAATGGTCCACGACCTGTTTCTCCAGCCTTTAACGTCAACTTTACGACCACATCGATTCCGGGTAACGGGCGGAACTGCTGACCTTCCACGTTTCTGCAAGGATCGGGTGATTTATAAGCAGTATCTGAAGAAACCAAACGATTTTTTTTTTTTTTTTTTTTTTTGCTCAGCTGAAGAAACGGCCAGGGACACACTGGCACTTACCCACCACAGGCCCGTCAGAGGAAACACGGTGCGTCGCAGACTCGCTGGCAGAGACTTGGCAAAGACGATTCCCAGCACTTCGTCCAGTTCGACCCAGCGCCAGATACAAGCTCAGCTCCAGGTTACCTTGGATTTGAACGAGTGTTGGTGGCTTCTTTCATAGATGAGTGGCGCTTCTGCATCAGCAGTCGGGACGGATTGGTTAAAGTCTGGAGACAGTCGGGCGAACGCTTCGCTGACAAGCGTTTTACTGGGGAAAAGGGATTCCTTAGAGCGGACCTCGTGTCAGACTGTGGGGATGGGAGTGGCCTCGGCGCATGTTAGGAGCCTGTCCTCTACCATCACACCGGGCAGGGGAGAGGACATGATGCGAATACAGAGCTACATCAAATCTTGCGTCCCATTTGTCTTCCATTCTTCGACAATCGCCCCCACCGCCATTCTTCAGTAGAACAATGCATGCTTCCATTCTGCGAGAGCTACTGCGCAGTTCCTTGCCGCTCCTTCCCAGAATAAATGAACTTTGCCCGAGAGTGACGTTTTCCGCCATAAGTTTTCCAAGATATGGATTACTTTTCTTCCACAGAAAAAAAAACTCTCTTAAAGACATTTTGAAACAAAACAATGAAGTATTGTCTCTGGTCTGCTGAAAGCTGTCATGGATCATAAAACGTTTTGTCATGTTGACATTGGTTTTTGTCGTTCATCTTTCTTTCTTTCTTTCATTTTGTTTCTGTCTTTCTTCTCCATGCATTAACTTGATAACGTCATCGTTTCATCCCATGATAGATGGTGTGTCGTGGGTGTTCTGGGGTGCCAAGGGTAGACAAGAGCAACAGGATAGAGGAATCGTGATCAGAGTGTTGATATACTCGTTTTCAAATGATAAAGCAAAGCTGTACAATCTTTTGCTTTCATTGCAGAAAAATTGTACGTGAAAAAAAATATTGAAGAGGATATTACTGACGGTCAGGATTTAGCATAAGTGTTAGCTCTGTGTGTGTGTGTGTGTGTGTGTATGTATGTGTGTGTGTGTGTGGTGTGGTGTGTGTGTCTGTGCGTGCGTGCGTGCGTGCGTACGTGCGCGTGCGTGCGTGTGTGCGCGTGTGAGTGTGCATATCACAAACTGTATTACCAACCGCAGAGCTAACACAACCAGCGAAGTTGTAAGAGGAAGGGCAATTGAACTTACCGTCCCATCCTACTTCGATTATTGATAGAAGAAATAAACAAGCACACCCAACATTTTATCACTGACTTTTTTTTTAAGTGGCCGTGCGAGTCGTAGATCAATGAAACAATCTCGCGTGAAAGAGAGAAAGAGAGAGAGAGAGAGAGAGAGAGAGAGAGACAGACAGACAGACAGATGAGTTTTTGTGTGCGTTCCAGCGCGTTGCTAAAGCTCACCTCCTCTCCCTTCCACCCCCACCCATCCCAGCCCCCCAACTCCGTCTGACCCACTCACCCCAAGGAGTCAAAGAAAGGAAAATTGAAAATAACATGTCACCTTGTGACTGAATCGATTCGTGATAACCATGAGGAAAGAAAATGGAAAATGCCAACCCAAACTCTGTGCAGTCATGTGACGTTGGGGGCCACACACACACACACACACACACACACACACATACACCATACAGGACAACATAACACACACACACACACGCGCGCGCGCACACACGCACACACACACACACACACACACACACACAACCTAACCCCCCCAGCCCTTGTCCACATCCTCTCTCGTCTTGTTCTCCCCCCCCCCCCCCCCCCCCCCCCCGCCCTCCATCTGCCTCTTGTCCTCTCATACTCCCACCCCAACCCACCCCACCTCTGTCCCTCTGTCTCCTTTACCGACAAAACAAAAAATATAATACTAAAACAAAGAAACAAAGCAAAGGAAATAAAATGAAGAAACCAACCACCGGCAATTATAGTGTTGGTTGCAAGATTTGATGCTGCTTGGCATATCCAATCCGTTTCCTTCCTTCCTTCCCCCCCCCCCCCCCCCCCCCCCTCCCGTTCTCCCCTCCCATACTTCCTCCTTTCCCCATGCTTTTCTGCCCCCCTCCCCCCTCCCCCCTCCCAATCCCCCAGCCTTCTCCACACCCGCTTTTTTTTTTTTTAATTCATTTTTTTGCGGATCGTTCTTTTCCCCCTCCATGTCAAAACCCGCCGCGCGCACCCCCCCCCCCCCCCCCCCCCCCCCCCCCGAATTCCCTCTGAATGTATTTGCAACTGTTGTGTGTTGTCTGTCCTATTGCTTCCCCCCCCCCCCCCCCTCCCAACCCCCACCCCCCTTTCCGGTCCCTCCCCTCTTCTTTTTCAACCCACCTTCAATGTCTGGTGCTGTCAGGCTGTTCGTGTTTACTGAACAGGCTCGGACCACAAGCGTTTTC
>JADBJO010003954.1:145000-147500 GCA_016801955.1 Conus betulinus | reverse complement strand
GGGAAGGGGATGGAAAGTTGTGTGGGAAGCGGGGAGGGAGAATGAGGGTGAAAAACTGTAGTCCCACAATCCTCAACCGGAAGTTAAGAAAGTGGAAGAAGAAATACGGAGACCCCACGCCACGCCTTGGACTGGAGCCCACAGGGGAAGCGGAGGAGGGGACGACCAGTCACCACCTGGAGAGGAACACTACAGGCAGAACTCGAGTTCACCAACAGGACCTGGAGTGAAGCCAAGAGAACAGCCCAAGACAGAGCGAGATGGAGATCTGCAGTGCGGGGCCTGTGTTCCGATCAGACCGAAGAGGACTAAGTCAAGTAAGTCAGGCATCAAGCAGGCAACAAAAGAAAGAAGAAGGAGACCCGTCACATACAAGAAGACACTGGAAGGTGAAACGGACGCATGGGAACCAAGCAGAAAGACAACAGGACCAAGAACGTTTAAAAGAGACCGGAAGAACAAAGAGGCCAAAGAAAACCAAGCAGAAAAAGGGGGCGGGAAATCAAGATCATTAAGAAAGGCACTGCAAGAAGAAATAGACGAAAAAGAGAAAAAAAAAAAACAAAAAAAAGGACGAAGAAACATGCCCAAGCGGAAAGAAAAATACCACGAACACCTAAGATGACACTGGAAAACAAAAAAAAGAAAGAAACAGACGAAAAAATAGACCACGGGAAAAAAAAACCCAGAAGACAAAGATCAATACACTCAAGAAGGCAATGAAAGAAAAGAAAACAGACGAAAGACGGCGAAGAGGGAAGCAAAACAAGACCAAGACTTGCGAGAAGAATCTTTAAAAAAACAAAAGAAAAGGGGGGGGGGGGATGAAAGAAAATACAAAGAAGGACCGAACGCGAAGAAAATGAAGACCGGGAACATCTATGAAGACACTGGACAATGAAACAAAGTAAAGAGGACAAAGCAGGAAAGAGATAAGACCAAGAAATTCGAGAAGACACTGAAAGAGGGAAAAAAACGAAAGAGGACCAAACAGAGAAACAAGTACATCTAAGAAGATTCAAGAAGAGGAAACAGGTGAAAAGAGGTCAACACAGACAAAAAAAAAGATGTAAACAATCAAGAAACTACTGGAAGAGAACACGGGCGAAGGTAGAACAATCAAGAAACTACTGGAAGAGAACACGGGCGAAGGTAGAACAATCCAGAAACTACTGGAAGAGAACACGGGCGAAGGTAGAACAATCAAGAACTACTGGAAGAGGACACGGGCGAAGGTAGAACAATCCAGAAACTACTGGAAGAGGACACGGGCGAAGGTAGAACAATCAAGAAACTACTGGAAGAGGACACGGGCGAAGGTAGAACAATCAGAAACTACTGGAAGAGAACACGGGCGAAGGTAGAACAATCAAGAAACTACTGGAAGAGGACACGGGCGAAGGTAGAACAATCCAGAAACTACTGGAAGAGGACACGGGCGAAGGTAGAACAATCAAGAAACTACTGGAAGAGGACACGGGCGAAGGTAGAACAATCCAGAAACTACTGGAAGAGAACACGGGCGAAGGTAGAACAATCAAGAAACTACTGGAAGAGGACACGGGCGAAGGTAGAACAATCAAGAAACTACTGGAAGAGGACACGGGCGAAGGTAGAACAAGCAAGAAACTACTGGAAGAGAACACGGGCGAAGAAAACGCCAGGCAGGAAGGGGAGAATGGTCAAGGACAGAGCATGCATGAAGATAACTGGAAGAAGAACAAGACGACAGGAGGCAAGCAGAAAGAATACAAGACAAGGAGCATTCAACAAGACAGTGGAAGTAGAAACAAATTTTTAAAAAAAAGTACCAAGCGAGAAAGAAAAAAAAAAAGCTGACCAGTAACATCTAAGAGGACGCTGAAAGAAGAAACAGACAAAGGAGTACCAAACAGAAAGAAAACAAGACTAGGAACATTCAAGAAGAAGACTTTGGAAGAAAAAAATAACAGACAAAAGGGAAACAAACAAACAAAAAAAAAAAAGGAGACCAAGACAAAACAGAAGACTCAAGAAGTCGTTTAGAAGAAAGAGACGAAAGAGGTCCGAACGCTAAGAAAATACAAAGCGCTTCCAAGCAAAACACTCAAAATGAGAAAAGAGACGGGTAAAAGACAAAGCAGAAAGAAGAAGACGACCTGTAACATCCAACGACACACTGGAAGGAAAAAGAATCAACAGGAACAAGACTAGTGGGAAAATAAGAGGAAAACACAAACCCTCCGAACACAAGGAACGAAGGCAGGCAACAAAATGAACAACCACAGCTTGACAACCGGCGGCCCAGCTAGGATTAGCTGTTGTAGTTTAATTTATCCGTGATGGACAGAAAGTCTTAGCTCACCCACCCACCCCCCCCCCCCCCGCCCCTAAAAAGATAAATTAAAGGATAATAATGCCTACTGCTGCTGGCGGTTTTGTTTTGGTTGTTATTACTTTTTTGTCCCCCTCGCTCGTGCTTCTGTGTGCCCTGTTATTGGGTTTTGGAATAAAGGGTTTT
>JADBJO010003954.1:135000-142500 GCA_016801955.1 Conus betulinus | reverse complement strand
GTGTGTGTGTGTGTGTGTGTGTGTGTGTGTGTGTGTGTGTGTGTGTGTGTGTGTGTGTGTGTGTGTGTGTGTGTGCGTACGTGCGTGCGTGCGTGCGTGTGTGTGTGTGTGTGTGTGTGTGTGTGTGTGTGTGTGTGTGTGTAAAACATGACGCGCTGCACCGAAAGGGGCTTGGTTGACCTGAAAGCCAGCAGCCACACACATGCATGTGCCGCTAGTAACACACTGGTGATGTGAACTGCAGGAAACTAGACCCCTCATGGCAAACACGATCATAGATTTTAATCTGTGGCGTTTCGTTGCACATCATGAGCAGCGGAGTTGTTATCTTTGCTGGAACTAAAAAAAATTGGAGGAAAAAAAAAAAAAAACACGGCAGCATTAGCCAGTACTGCCGTGGGAGTATGTCTTCTATAACCTACCGGTTCGTCCAATCAAGTGATATGAATTACTCTTATTTGGAGAGTGTTCACGCTCGGAAATTTCAAGTCCAGCTGAAGCTGCCTACCAAAGATCACGGTGTACTTAATTTGTCGGTGGATGCGTGTAACCGTTGGGACGTGATGATGGCCCCCCAGAAATCCCCCAATATGAAATATTACTTTTAAAACATTGATGACATTAATGTATAAGATTGGAGGGTTGATTGGTCCATGTAGGGGGAATGTCGCTGAGCATGGATTTTTCATTGTCGCTGTCATGCCATGCTAGCCTATCCAACCACACAGTGCTGTTCCACGGCTGTCCCCCCTGCAGAAAGAAAAGTCCGGTGTTAGGGGGGAAAATCCCCACTTCCTGAAAAATACCCCTCTCCTAAAAATTGGCTAATTTTTACAGCTTTACCAAAACAAAAAAAAAAAGAATAGATTTGATGCCTGTAAATACCCCTCATTTGTGAAAGAGAGTTCCTAAAATCTCTCTCTCTCTCTCTCTCTCTCTCTCTCTCTCTCTCTCTCTCTCTCTCTCTCTCTCTCTCTCTCTCTGGCGCTGGCTGCTGGCTGCTGGCTGCTGTCTTGTCTGTGAGAGAGAGAGAGAGTGAGAGACACAGACAGACAGACAGACAGACAGACAGAACAGGACAGACACGCACACGCACACACACACACACACACACAGTAAACGTGATGGCTGTTATGCAAGCAGTGCACTTTCTCGCCGGTTCTGTTGACCTTCTCCATTACACGAACCATTTGCGTCCCCTGTCAGGGCCAGCCCAGAAGAGGCCAGCAACAGCATCAGCACACAGAGACCACAACTGTCTGACAACAGCGGGGAACTCTGTGTCCACTCTCCCCTCGCCCTTTCGGAGAAGGGTAGGAAAAAAAAAAACCACCTTATCTTCGCCATAGCGTGTCTATTAATCCTGTACACGTGGTTTCAGCACGCGAGTGGTTCCAGTGGAAGCTTGGAGCCAATGAGCTTGAATGCCGACGGTTCTTTCTACCAATGAGATGATGTTGCTATATTCAGTGCACAGATACAAAAAAAAAACTGACTGAACGTAATTAAAGAAATTTTCAACGTTAACCTCCACCCTTTTGCAAAATCTCTGTCTAATTTATATCCGAAGATGGTGTGGATTTTAAAACGGACAAAAGCTCAGTTAGATACTCGATTGTTAAATTAAGTCTTTGATTTTCCTTTCTCTGGCGAGTTCACTTTCAGATTTTATAGTATGTGTCGAGCTACGCGATTCGTCCAACTCTCGTTAGCTACCCTCCGATTGGGAGCGAGAAACGTGGGCGTTCACCTGTTGTCGCAGCCCGAGTGGTTCCGATGGGAGGCTCGGAGTGAATGTTTGCGCGGCACTTTCGGAAGAGGAATCGATGGAACGGGCCACACGCCACAATTGTAGGATTTTTTGCTCTAAATTACTGTATCATCCACAGAAGAGTTTCGAGGCCTAGCATACGTTTGAGCCAGCGTTTGATATCAAACTTATGATTGAACAAAAAAGACAGCCCCCACCAATGATTTTGCTTGTTGGAGGAGGATTTCTACCGTTGACATCATTCACGATGTTCAAACACATGACCTTCCCCTTAGCTGACGTCACATTTCAGGCCTTCGCACTCATCCGTGACCCTATCTTTGCGCGAGGTGGTATCCCCCAAATAGTCCCATTCACACACTCACACACACACACGCGCGCGCGCGCGCGTGTGCGCCACCAACCCCCCCCCCCCCTCCCCCCCTTTTTTTTTTTAAAGTAACTGTTCAACCATCCCTTTTTCCTGGTAAATAATGCTCACTTTTTCTTCTTTGCCTTTTCCTTTTTGTTTTACTTCTCCGTTTTTGGTTTCCGTCTGGTTTTGCTCTTTTTCTTCTTCATTGTTTACTTTTCTCCCCGTGAAGAAGGCCTAGGGCCCGAAACGTCAGGATATGTAGAATCTCACCCTAAAGACCAGCTACCACATCCAGGTCAGTTTGACCCTTTTTCCACCCATTCCTTTGGCTTTAATCTGTCTGTTTGAAACCACCTGGCTTGTACCTTGATGGCCATACGAAAGAAAACGCTGAGAATCAACTTTCAAGACGCAACAATAAAAAAAAGAGAAAATTATCAAAACAATCATCGTGCCAGTAGTCTATAAATACTCGACTTCTTACAGCAAGGCCGTAGTGCATTAAATTTTTTTTTTAGTGTGCAGCCAACAGGAAAGGAGGCTGCCGCTGTCCATCAGCCTTTGTCAGAGCGTTAACCAGGAGTGCGTCCTCATGCACGTGGCAAATGTTTACCCGGTGACAGAGGCCAGTCGTGCTCAGGCACGCGCGAAACACGGACAGGAAGACAGCCACTGCCGAGGCTTGCTCGGCTGGGAGAGTATTGATGATGGGAGCTGACAGGGCGTGATTTGTTTATCTTCGATAGAAAGGGGGGGGGGGGGGGGGAGGGAGGGAGGAAGTGGGGGCTAGGGGTTAGGGAAGAGTAAGGGAGGTGGGTGGATGAGTAGCATTTGGAGGTCGGGTGGGGATGGGAGAGGAGATATCAGTCGAATCAGGGGCATCATATCTATGAGTATCTGTCTGTCTGCCTTCCCCCCCCCCCCCCCTCCTCTCTCTCTCTCTCTCTCTCTCTTGTCAGCTCTGGAGCATCAAATCTCTCTCTCTCTCTCTCTGTCTCTCCCTCCCTCTCCCCTCCTCACTCTCTCTGGCTGTTGTCTGCAGAATCGGTCTGTCTGTCTCTCTGTCTGTCTGTGTCTGTCTGTTGTGTCTGCCCCCTCCCTCTCTCCCTCTCTCTCTCCTCTCTCTCTCTCTCTGTCTCTCTCTCTGTCATTGTCAGCAGAATCTGGAGCATCAAATCTCTGTGTATCTGTTTGTCTCTCTCTCTCCCTCTCCCCTCTCTCTCTCTCCTCTCTCTCTCTCTCTCTCTCTCTCTCTCTCTCTCTCATCCCAGCAGAAATCTGGAGCATCAAACCCTCTGTGTATCTGTTTGTCTCCCTCCCCCTCCCCCCTCCCTCTCTCTCTCTCTCTCTCTCTCTCTCTCTCTCTCTAAAAAAACTTTGCTCGTAAAATACTTGTGCAAGTCTGACTCCCGGTCGCTGGAGGCAGGTCGTTTAAGAAACACAGTGTGTTCGTCAGGGGGATTCCGAAAACGTGAACAATTGGATTCCGATTTTTATATGCTTCAGTTATAACCTTTAAACAGCGCGAGTTGGATTCTGTGTTTGAAATACTTTGATTAAGACCCTGAAACAGGGAGAGTTGAACTCCATGTTTTACATATTTCAGTTGAGACCCTGAACAGAGAGAGTTGGATTTCATGTGTTTTACATACTTCAGTTAAGACCCTGAAACAGGGAGAGTTGGATTCCATGTTTTACATACTTTAGTTAAGACCCGAAACAGAAAGTTGGATTCTGTGTTTTACATACTTCAGTTAAGATCCTGAAACAGGGGAAAGTTGGAGTCCATGTTTTACATCTTTAGTTAAGACCCTGAAACAGAGAGAGTTGGATTCTGTATTTTACATACTTCAGTTAAGACCCTGAAACAGAGAGAGTTGGATTCCATGTTTTATGTACTTCAGTTACAACCCTGAAACAGGAAAAGTTGGATTTTCATGTTTTACATACTTCAGTTAAGATCCTGAAACAGGGGGAGTGAGTTGGATTCCATGTTTTACATACTTCAGTTAAGACTCCGAAACAGGGAGAGTTGGATTCTGTGTTTCAAATGTTTTGATTAAGACCCTGAAACAAGGAAAGTTGAATTCCATTTTACATGTACGTCAGTTACAACCCTAACACAGGAAAAGTTGGTTTTCGAGTTTTGTATGCTTCACCTAAGACCCGGAAGTCAGGGATTGGTTGAGTTTTATGTTAGTTGCAAACCCTGACCACTGGGACCCTTAAACGAGGAAACTAAGTTACATTTCATGTTTTACATGCACAAAAAGAGACCCTTACACAGGGACAGTTGGATTCCGTGTTTTCGCCTCTGCCCCAGTGCTCCTGCTGGTAACGTGAAACAGGGGCGGTTGAAGAGGGAAGTCGAATGTTGAGATTTACGTCCTGGTGGCCGGAGGTGTTTAAGGACAAGAGCACTACACGCAAAATCGACATCATTTCTGCTTTTTACGTGGCAGTAGTTGTCGTTGGCTGCGGTACTGTGGTTCAGGATGGAGGGGGGACTGTCTGTCTGTCTTTCGCTCTCTCGGCTCTGGTTCCGAGTGGGACTCCGTTTCACTTTGTGGTTTGTGGGTCGGCCAACGATGGGCAGGGACAGTTTTCTTCTTTTATCTGCCCCAGTCCAAAGCCCTGTCTCCAGGGCCACCAGGAGAGCCTTGTTATTGCTCGGGTAGCGATGGTCCTGTGCTGCCAGAGGCCGCCTCAAAGAGGGAGCAGGACGAAAGTCGCTGGAGCATTGCACGAGTCCCCTGATCCACGCAGACTATGGCCGAGAGAGCACTTTTTATGGCCTCACCCCAAAGAGGGACTTCCATTCCATCATTGCCCCCCCTGAAACAGGAAGGGAACTGCCACCTTTCCTTGCTGTTGGCTGCTGGGCCTTCTCACAGGGAATGCACTAACGACAGGGACAGCTGGATTCCGTCTTTTATATGCTCTGATAGGGACCCTGAAACAGGGACAGTTGGATTCCATCTTTTATATGCCCTAACAGGGACCCTGAAACAGGGACAGTTGGATTCCATCTTTTATATGCTCTGATAGGGACCCTGAAACAGGGACAGTTGGATTCCATCTTTTATATGCCCTAACAGGGACCCTGAAAGAGGGACAGTTGGATTCCATCTTTTATATGCCCTAACAGGGACCCTGAAACAGGGACAGTTGGATTCCATCTTTTATATGCCCTAACAGGGACCCCGAAAGAGGGACAGTTGGATTCCATCTTTTATATGCTCTGATAGGAACCCTGAAACAGGGACAGTTGGATTCCATCTTTTATATGCCCTAACAGGGACCCTGAAACAGGGACAGTTGGATTCCATCTTTTATATGCCCTAACAGGGACCCTGAAACAGGGACAGTTGGACTATGTGATGTATTCATGTTGACTTCAGGCAGTCAAGGTGAGCTATGGAAAGATCATTTAAGAAGGAAAGGGAGATTACTGGTAAGGGTTAAATAGGTTATTTCAAAACTGTATCGAAGATGCTACATCCCTCAGTTTGCTGACTGTATACTCACAAGAACGCAATGCCTTCTAAGACCACACGCGTACTTCTTGTGATTTTAGAAAACGAATTGGGAACGAAAATGCTATGATACTTTGGGTTTCAGCACGTTTCTCTTTAAAAACGATGGGTAAAAATGTTGCAGGTGTGTGTGCTGCACAGCAAAAAACTGAAACTGATCGTGCGTGTTTTCAGACTGTTGTCAACTGTTCAGTCTAAACACATATCAACAACAGCAGCTGCCGCTGTTCTAGTCATTACTTCAGAATCGTTGCATTTTGTGGATTTAGGACCGTTTTCCTATTAACAAGGGGTACTTGCGAAGTATGACATATTTGGACCAAAACAAATAGTGATAAGCATAAGGAACAGCTGCTGACCTCATCCTGATCTCTAGACCCTTTCGGACGATTAGGGTGAATGGGAGAGTGTGTGTGTGTGTGTGTGTGTGTGTGTGTGTGTGTGTGTGTGTGTGTGTGTGTGTGTGTGTGTGTGTGTGTGTGTGTGTGTGTGTGTGTGTGTGTGTGTGTGCGTGCGTGTGTGTGTGTGCAGAGAGAGAGGAGAGGATGTATGTTAGATAAGGAGTTTTTGAGGTTTATGCTCTTAAGTGTGTTATGTCGTTACAGCCCAAAGTATTTCAGAGGTTCTTCCAGGGCCGGGTGGCAGTGAATGGGAGTGCGGGCATGTAATGTGAAAATGGCATCAAAGAATTACGGGGCTGGGGAGCCAGTGATGGAATCGACTCTCGACTCTCTCTCTCTCTCTCTCTCTCTCTCTCTCTCTCTCTCTCTCTCTCTCTCTCTCTCTCTCTCTCTCTCTCTCTCAGGTTAAGATCAATACAGGGAACACCTACTCACTGCTGCCTTTTTTTCAGACCGTATTTGTTTACGACCAGTATTGACGAGACTGGAGCGGTGTGCTCCTAAGGAGGTGATATCACAGAAGTCCGCATTTCCTGGCTGAGTTATCAATGCAACGAGCGCGATATATGGAATTTAATGAACACGAACCAAAATCGGACGGGGTTGGTGGGTGGGGTAAGTTGGATGGAGGTGGGGGGAGACAGATGTGGAAAGGAATGGATAGAGTTGCAGGGGGGGGGGGGGGAGAGGAAGGGGAAAGGGCAAGAGGGGATCAAAGGAAAGGGGAACGGGAGGTGGGGAAAGGTGGGGGGAAGCAGACAGGGTAAGGGAATGATGGGAGGGAGAGGGCACAGTGGGGGGGAAAGAAGAGGACATGGGGGCAGACACAGGGGAAGGGGGTCGAGGAAAGCCCGGTGGGGGGGGGGGGGGGGGGTGCGAGGAGGGTGGCTCGTATATTACGCAAAGCACCGAATTCCTTCCACCACCGACCTTCACTGAAAGACTGCAGAGTCCTGAATTTCCTTGGCCGTTTTCTTGGCGCCGCATATTGGTTGGCGCGGGGGGGGGGGGGGGGGGGGGGATGGGGAATCAACCACTTGGGCCGCGATTAAACCTGTGAGAACCCGCAGAATGCATACACTGCTACTCAGGTCAAATTTTGATCCTTTGGGATGGGGCGACGGGTTATTTCTGAGCCATACGCTATTTGGATTTATATTTTTTTTAACGCGTTCGAAACGAAAATGGTATGGGTAGCTTTGTTTCAACACTTTTTTTTTTTTAGAAACGATGTCTACAAAGTAACTGTTGCATATTCTTAGTAAAACCAAATAATCCAACAACAACTACTACACACACACACACACACACACACACACACACACACACACACACACACACACACACACACACACATCTCCAACATCAACGACAGTGTCGGCCGCAGTGAACAGTGATAACTTTGGAACCATTTGATTTTTTGTTGAGTGAACACTG
>JADBJO010003954.1:122500-130000 GCA_016801955.1 Conus betulinus | reverse complement strand
CAAACACAGAGATCGGGAGAGAGGCGTCACTTACAGGAAAAGTTGATTTAAAAATAGAAAAAAAAAGACTGAAAACCCTGCCTGGCCATCTACTACTACTACTACTAACCACCACCATTATCATTATTGTCATAATTATTATTATCATTATCATTATTATTATTAGTAGTAGTAGTAGTAGTAGTAGTAACATCATTATCATGAAGAGTACTTATATCGCGCCTATCCTCGGTGAGAGACCAAGCTCTAAGCGTTTTTCAATCCATGATCTCGCTTAAACAAACGGCCTGTCTACCTGGGTAGAGCTGACAGAGGAGCTGCCTGCTAGACGCAACATTCTGTCGTTTCCCACGTCATTCAGTTGAATATCAGTCACGTTGGTTTTTTGTTCTTCGCGCTCTTCCTTTTTTTTTTTTTTTTTTTTTTTTTTTTTCAGTAGTGCCTGTAATGTATGTTCGTGTCATCCATACCAACGGCCAGAAATAGCTTTCTCTTCCGAAAGTTGGTATGGGGTTTTACGGGTGTGCAAGCAAGATGATGCATCGATGGTATACATGCGTTTGTTCATTCCAAGTACTTTTAAGGGGAAAATGGAGTCAGAGCGAATGTTATGTTAACTCCGAGGGGAAAAAAATTCCACCGAAACGGCCCGATGAAGATTCGAACCCTAAACCCCCAGGATAGCCAGGATCACGAGTCTGGCGCTCTACCAACAGAGCTATTCCGACTCCCAGATAAGTAGTGAAGCAGAACAAAATTCAACCCGGCCAAGGTCGGTAGCGAAGTGTCACACACAGAGGGGGAAGCTGATGGAAAACCCACACGGACAAGATCAGCCGCGAAGCGATATTCACCTGGGAAAAGTTGATAAAAGAAATTACCTGGCCATTATTGGTAGCGAAGCACCACTTGTTGGGCAAAGTCGATGGAAATCTTGTCTGGCCAAGTCCGTGGCAAGGCGTCTCATTCACTGGGGGAAAGTTGATTTTATAAAGACTCTGCCTAACCGATTGGATAGCGAAGCGCCACTTATTAGTGTTGTTGTTCATCCGTCGTGTCGACGAGAACCGCTTCAGTCATCTTGTTGCTTAAGGGGGGTGAGATGACTAGTGAATACGCAGATGGCTGATCAAGCCGAAGCGTGCACGGAATGTGCGGTGACAGCTTGGACAGGCATGTGGGAGACCTGCTCTTGCTTGCTATTAGTTCAAAACAAAAAAAAAAAAGTTGAAGTAAAACCTATCTGGCCAAGGCTGGTAGCGAAGCGTGACTTAACAGGGAGAAAAGTGATTGAAAACCTGTCGGGTAAAGGTCGGTAGCGAAGCATTATTATATGGGGAAACTTGATGGAAATTTACCAGGCCAAGATCGGCAGCAAAGTGTCACTTACTGGGGATAAAGGTGTTGGAAAACCCTACTTAGCCAAGATCGGTAGCAAAGTGTCACTTGTTGGGGAGGGGGGGGGGGGGGGGGGGGTAAAGGTGTTAGAAAAGCCTACTTAGCCAGGGATCGGTAGCAAAGTGTCACTTGTTGGAGAGGGGGGGGGAGGGGGGCGATAAAAGTATTGGAAAAAAAACCCTACTTAGCCAGGATCGGCAGCAAAGTGTCACTTATTGTGGAGGTGGGGGGGGTTAAAAGTGTTGGAAAAACCTACTTAGCCAGGATCGGTAGCAAAAGTGTCACCAATTGGGGTGTGAAGGTGTTGGAAAACCTGCTTAACCAAGATCGGCTGCGAAACGTCACACACAAACAAACAAATAAACAAGCAAACAAACAAACAAATAAACGACACCTTGCACAACCAAGATCGGTAGTGAAGCGTGACTGATTGGGGGGGATGGGGGGGGGGGGGGGAGGGGGGAGCGAGGAAAAAGAAAGGGGAGAGAACTGATTCAAAACCTATCTGGTCAAGATCAGTAACAATGCGTCATTAACTGGGGGAAAGCTTGATGGAAAATCTACCCGGCCAAGGTCGGTAGTGAAAGTGTCACTAAGTAGGGGGGAGGGGGGGGGGGGAGGGAGTTGATGCTAAACCTATCCAGACCAGGTATATAATGAAGCGCCACATACTGGGAGAAAGTTAATGGGAAACCTTCCCAGCCTTGATCGACACTAAACAATCACTAGTTTGCGAAAAGGTAATGCAAAACCTATCCGGCCAGGTTAGGTAATGAAGCGCCGTTTCTTGGCCCACCCGGCCAAGATCGGTAGTGAAGTGTCACCAATCAAGGAAAACTTGATGGAAAGCCGACCAGGCCAAAATCGGTACCGAAGCGTCACTAGTCAGGGTAAATTTGGCGGGAATTTTGCGGCAGTGCAGCGTCATTTATTGAATGAAACTCGTTGGGAAAAACCTGTCCGGACAATTTCTGTCGTGAAGAGTCACTGATCAGAAGAAACGGAGGTGGGAGAGCCAAGAAGGATAGTGGCAGTGAGCGCAGGCTGCTGACGGTCTTTCCCGAACATTTCAGACCATCTTTGTAATGGAGAGAAGAGCGTGTTATATTTTTGGTCTGCAGTGTTGACTTGAAATTTTTAGAGTGAGAAACCCCCTACTTAGAAATGTGAATGTCTAGGTGCTCTGACTGGTCCTTCGTGAGATGGTGATGCAAACTGTACGGCATATGATGACAATACAGAGGACTATAACTTTCGTTAGATGGTGATGCATACTGTGAGGCATATTATGACAATACAGAAGACTATAACTTCGTGAGATGGTGATGCAAACTGTACGGCGGCATATGATGACAATACAGAGGACTATAACTTCGTGAGATGGTGATGCAAACTGTACGGCGTATGATGACAATACAGAGGACTATAACTTCGTGAGATGGTGATGCAAACTGTACGGCATATTATGACAATACACCAGACTATAACTTCGTGAGATGGTGATGCATGCAAACTGTACGGCATATTATGACAATACACCAGACTATAACTTCGTGAGATGGTGATGCAAAACTGTACGGCATATGACAAGACAGAAGGCTATAACTACTTCAACACTTTTTCTTTTTTACATCAGAACAACTAAAGTAGTTGAAAAAACACATCCAGCGCTGGAAGGGCACGCTGAAGAGATCACCTAGTGATCCAGATCCGTACTAAATGTTATTGTGTTCGTCATTGGGTCCCACTGCATCTTCCCATCAAGTTTCGGCACAGTTAGTTACGGATCCTGGGTCCAAATTGGGATCCGTATCCATTCCAATAGTAAATGGCTACTTTGCCATCTTGCCATCAATTTGGGTCGAAATCAGTTCAGTAGTTTGGGGGAGCGGGGGGGGGGGGGGGGGGGGGGGGGGGGGGTGGGAGGGGATGGAGGGGTGGGGAGGGGGGGGTGGTGATATACTTGCTGATATACTGACAGACCGGCGGAGGCGGTCGGAAGAGATCAAAATGGGCCCATGATCCGTGTCATCAAAAAGGAAAAAAAAAAAAGTAAGAAAAAAAAAAATCCAGCTCAAGAGAACAGGCCTGTTCTGGAAAACAGGCCGGAAGATGAATGGGAAAGGGGGGGGGAGGGGGAGGAGGAGGTGGGGCGAGAGTTGAGCGGCGCCATACAGTTTCTTCCAGCACGGCGTGGGCTCTCCAACAGCATCCGTCGACGTCGTAAGAAGCAGAACGTCCAGAAACTCCTTTAGTTTCACACTTTCTTCCATAACCTTTGGCTGCCTCGATTCCCCCCCCCCCCCCCCCCCCCCCCCCCCCCCCCCTTCCCCCTGAAAATGCCGCGTTGCCGTTACTTCCACGTATCGATCAGGTTATGATAGGTTTTTGATTACTGCCACCAACCCCCCCACCCCGCCCCACCCCCCCCCCCCCCCCCCCCCCCCCCCACCCCCCCCCCCACGCCCCACCGCGCGCTCCCTATCCCTCTTTTTGCGTCCCACTTCCCCTCCTATCCACTCTCGTTCTTTACAGCACACAGCAATAAAGCGACGCTTGGCTGGCCTTACTCTGGACCTACCTGCAGGCCTTGAGAAAGTCATGAGAGAAAAAGAAAAGAAAAATTAAAAAAAAACAGCCAGGGTTTTAAAAAAGTAGAATACTGGGGCCTTTTAGAGGATAATCGGTGGAGGGGAAGTTCATTTCTTATATACCTTTTGAGGGGAGAGGAGGGGGTGGGGAGGGGAGGAGGAGGAAAAAAGAGGGAGAGAGGGTGGAGGGGATGTAGGGAGGGAGAGGCAGAGAGTGTGTGTTAGAAGGAGGGAGGGGGACACACGCACGCACGCACGCACGCACGCACGCACGCACACACGCACACACACACACACACACACACACACACACCCACCCACACACACAGAGATTGTGTGTTTGAAAGAGAGAGAGAGAGAGAGAGAGAGAGAGAGAGAGAGAGCGATTGTAATGTTGATCGTATACTACGAGTCTAATATGATGTGTAAAATGGCGCTGTGGGATTGTCGAAATTGTTGTCTTGTTGTAGGTAATGTGTTATATTGTTCTGAACGGTAAATCAAGATAAGGGTGGATGGAAGCTTGCATGCTGGCGTGTATGGGTGCTCTGTTCTGAAGGAGAAAAGGATTGCACGTGAGCAATAGTTGCTTTCAAACCTAGAGAGCTAAAGCTGGGTTGGAAAGAAGAGAGAGAGGGGGGGAGGGAAGAAAGTGAGTGGACGGAGAGAGAGAGGGGGGGAAGAAGGGAGGGAGAGAGAGGGGGAGGGTGTGTGCTGGCGGGCCCAGAGGGTCAGACAAAGATAAAGAGAGAAAGAAAAGAGCCGAAACATCAAAAGGAATCAAATGTCCATTTTATCACGACATACAAGGGTTTTTGTTTTTGTTTTGTTTTTGTTGTTGTTGTTGTTGTTGTTTTGTTTTTGTTTTAATGGAATGGGCGTTTGATGATGGTAAGACTAGATTACAGCCCGCTCAAACAGCTTGTTATCCGAGATCGAGACAGATCACTTTTGGACGTTGCAGACAGAAGCATGTAGAACTATCATGATCTGTGGCATTGTCCCCTTAACGTGGTAAAAACAAAATTTACGTTAAGTGCGATTCTCTCTCTCTCTCTCTCTCTCTCTCTCTCTCTCTCTCTCTCTCTCTCTCTCTCTCTCTCTCTCTCTCTCTGCTTGCTGTCGCTCTCTCTCTCGCGCTCTCTCTCTCCCGCATTCTGTCTCATTTTTCAACACAAACTTTGCGGTTGTTGTTCTGTCGTGATCCTCTTGCGCGTGCGCGTGCCCATGCACACACACACCACACACACACACACACACACACACACACACACACACACACGCGCGCGCGCGCGCGCGCGCGCGCATACACACACACACACACACACACACACACACACACACACACACACACACTTAACCATCACATACAAAGCACTGACGCTTATACATAACACTCCACAGAACGCCACAAGACAACAACAACAACAACCATCCATCACATTCCCCGCAGTGTCGTATCACACACACACACACACCACAACCACCACCACCAACCAACCAACCATACACCACCAACCACCACCCCAACCCCATCCCCGACACACCATTTTTCCACCAACACCCCGTCACCTCACACACTCAACCATCACCACCATCACAGTAAACACCAATCAAACAAACGCCCGGCGTCAAAAAAAAAAAAAAAAAAATCAGCCTTGTTTCCTCAGCTACCCCAAATCCTGCAAACGAACCCAATAAATTATCAGTCTGCAAATCATCTTCCACCACCACCACCCGACACCTCCCCCCCCCCCCCCCCCCCCCCCCCCCCCCCCTCTTCTTCCTCCCATTCTTCCCTGCCTTGGTGCCCCCCACCCTCTTTTCCCTATGGTCCCTAATCTTTTCCCATCAAAACCCTCTGCTTCCTCCCCGCCCGCCGACACAGCCAATCGGCTTCGTTTTCGCTGCAAATGTCACAATTAACGTTGATCCGAAGCCGTTTGCGCCAGGTGTTGGTGCGTGCGTCGTTTTTTTTTCGTGGTGTGTTGTGGTCGTTGGACGCCATCGCGGGTGTGAAGGGGAGTGGGAGGCCTGGGATGATTGGGGGGTGGAGTGAGTTGGGAAGGGAAAGGGTTAACACATTTTTTTTTTTCTTTTCAAATAAGTCTTTTGATGCATGAGGGATTCGTGTTTCTTTTGTGGCTGTTCTTCTTCTTCTCTAGGGTTGTCTCTCGTTTGGGTTGTTTCCAGTTGGACATGTCAGTCATACCTGCATTTTGGTTCTTCTTCTTCTTCTTCTTCTTCTTCTTCTTTCGGTGGTTGTGGAAGCCATAATAGTGCAAACGAGCTGTGGGTATCAACCAGCTTAGGAGTTAATCCAACTAAACTGTAGATATTCAGCACTCAGGGATTTGCTGTGGTTGTTGTCTCGCAGATGTTGCTCGGTTTGTGTTGCCTCACGACCTCGTTACATGAAACTCTCTCTCTCTCTCTCTCTCTCTCTCTCTCTCTCTCTCTCTCTCTCTCTCCTCTCTCTCTCTCTCTCTCTCTCTCTCTGTGTGTGTGTGTGTGTGTGTGTGTGTGTGTTCCAGTTCCTCTCTGTTGGCTCTTTGTCTGTGTCTCTGTCTCTGTTTCTCTCTGTGTGTTGTGTGTGTGTGTGTGTGTGTGTGTGTGTGTGTGTGTGTGTGTATGTGTGTGTGTGTGTGAAGAGGCGTGTGCATGTATCATTTTAAAAACGGAGTCTGTTACATTGGGTTTTTTTTGTACTGCGTCTTGTGTTATCTTGCTTTTAGATATTTGTTTGGGGGAAGAGTTGTTTGTAGGCAGGTGAGTTTTTTTCCCCTTTTATTCTGTCTTACACTTCTATATCAAACTGTATCTTCACGGAGCACACGGAAGAAAAGACAAAAGGAAACACGAGACTTTCTGCGTTTCCTTTTTTTTTGTGTTTTCGTCCGTGTGTTCCATGAAGATACAGAATTGGTTGAGTGCTATAAGCTTTTCCTGACTGATACATACTCCTTGACCCATTATGTGCGGTATGCTGGCCATAGGCCACTGAAAGTGTTCAACGTGTTCAAAAAAAAAAAAAAAAGATGATGCAAGAGGATGAACATAGCTCAGAGTGAAGTTAACGTCCCCAAAGAATGAACAATTGTCATGAACACAGCCCTAAGAAAAGTTAATATCATCAAAGAATAAAGCAACAAGATGATGAACACAGTTCATAACAAAGTTGACATAAAAAAAATAAAATAAAGCATAAAAATGGTTAACGCACAAGTTAATAATTTTCAAAGAATTAAGCAACAAAATGAGGAACACAGTCCAGAACAAAGTTGACATCAAAAGAAAAACAAAAGAATGCATGAAAACTGTAAACACAGCTCAGAACGAAACTAGCTCACTCAAAGACTAAACTAACAAGAGGGGGGTGAAGAAATCTCCGCGAAGAAGTCACATTGTGGAATAAGGCAACAAGTTGACGAACGCACCTTATCTCAAGGTTGATCAAAGAAACAGAGCAACCAGACAATAGTCACCATTTGAAGCCAAGTCAACATTTACG
>JADBJO010003954.1:110000-117500 GCA_016801955.1 Conus betulinus | reverse complement strand
TCAGACAGAGAGAGAAGACAGAGAGAGACAGACACAAACAAACAGACAGACAGACAGACAGACAGACATTTAGATTAAATAAACAGGGAAGGACCAAAAAAAAAAAAGAAAACCCCGAAGTTTCAACAGTCTGGTTTCTGAGTCGTTTTTTTTTTTTTTTTTAACTTCTGTAGAAAAACTTCAATACCCAAAAAATGTATGTCGACTTTAAAGGCCAGAGACATCCATCGTAAACAAAAGCAATCGCCTTCAGTTCTGTTCAGCCATAGTTTTCTTCCCCATGCCTCAAGCGTTCACCGATTGCTAGAAGCGTTCGTCGGAATCGCTACCCGGCAGGGGCAGATGCTAGGTCCGCGCACGCGGTGACGCCTTCTCCACACAGCTGAATCTTTCATTGAACAGTTCTCTCCCACTGGGAGAGGAAACGAAGCGCGGATGTCTGGCATACTGATGCCCATGACGCCCCCAGGACCATCTCTGGCACCGGCCACTCGGTGCAATGTCTGCAATCCTTCCCGTGGCTGCTGAACGGGCGACCTGTGACGGCCACGTTAGTGTCACAAGTAATGAAGAGGCGGAGAACGGTCACTGTTGTTCCGATGACGAAACGATTCAAGGCGCATAATAATAACTCCAAGCTTACGCTTCTTACAGTGCCGCTGAGAGAGAGAGAGAGAGAGAGAGAGGAGAGAGAGAGAGAGAGAGGAGAGAGAGAGAGAGAGAGAGAGAGAGAGAGAGAGTTTTGACTGCTTCATCTATCAGTTAGGGGGACGTTACTATTCATGGTGCCTGCAACAAAAAAAAAATAATGAAATAAAATCTATCATTCATTAAATAAATTGAATTAAATAATAAGGGGCTAAACAGGATTAGAAAAAAGATTTCCTTTTCATACCTCTCTCGCCCTTAAAGACAAAATATACCGTGTTTGCATCGGAGATGAAGTGTACTTTAACCTGACAGAGGCTGAATCGGAGACAGGGACATCTGCAACTTCAAGTTCTGTCTGTCAGTGGCTGAGCATCTTGGGCAGGTAAGAAAAGATAATATGTTGATGAAAAGAAACTCCAGAATTAAACACAAGAGAAGATAATCAGCTGAGCTTTCTTTCGTAACAGATGATCTTTTCTTACCTCTGGCTGTGCAGCGTTTTTCATTTCTGTCTATATAAAGATATGTCGGGCCAGCTGAACCGCCGATCGGTGCCTGAAATGACTGTTAATTCGTCTGTTGATTTCACTGGTACACATGCACACAAGAGGTAAAGAAAGCAAATATGACCCCCCCCCCCCCCCACACACACACACACACACACACACACCTCCCAGGTCTCCTAACCCCTTCCCCTTACAAAACCTGTCTGCTCCTGTCTGTCTGTCTGTCTGTCATCTGTCTGACTGACTGTCTGTCTCTCTCTCTCTCTCTCTCTCTATCTCTCTCTCTCTCTCTCTCTCTCTCTCTCACACACACACACACACACACACACACACACACACACTCATACACACATACACACACACACAAAAACACACGCACACGCACACAACGTTTGCGTGCGCGCGCACTTCCCTCCCTCCCTCACACACACACACACACACACACACACATTTGACATGACAAACTTGCCCCCTGTTAACCCGGGTTTGACGCACATACTCGTAGCAGTGACAGCAGCACTCAGAGTGAACGCTACTCAGCGTTTATTCAAGGCTGGCATGATTTTTTTTTTTTAAATACATAATCCTGAACATTCGTCATAACAGAACACACAGAAGAACGCGAAGAGCCACAGGTAACGGCATGTGTTTGTTAGTGAAGGAAATTTCAAGTGAAACAGCTATACGTATATGAAAGGAAATGTACGTGAGACGGGGAAACGCAAACGGAGCCAGGCTGGTCGTGTGTGAGTAAAGTAGTTGACATTGTGCCCCAAGGTCCGAGGTTCAATTCCTTATAGCAGAGGTAGTCAGGACGGAAGAGATGTTCTCCCCGGAGCTCACCTGTGAGCAGGCTTCAACACTGTGCCCTGGTCTTCCGGATCGACTTCAAAACCCAGATCCCGTGCGTGAACGAGAGCAGCACGGTTTCTTGCAGTCTCATTTTGCTATGGCGATACTCTGGAACTCATCAGTGACTTTTTTTCCCATCTAGGTTATACCCCTTTGTTTCGTGGCTTTCCAGTCTGCATTTAAACGTTATTCGGTTTAAAACGTCAGGTACAGACTACCACCTGGAGCATTAACACAATTGCTGCCTGTCACTTGCACCCATTTGCTCGTGTATAAGTATGGTCTGTTCACTGTGTTATGCAGTGTGTGTATTTATGTATGTTACACGGTCATACTGTGTGCTTGTGTGTGTGTGTATGTGTGTGTGTGTGTGTGTGTGTGTGTGTGTGTGTGTGAGAGAGAGAGAGAGAGAGAGAGAGAGAGAGAGAGCACATGCGAATGCGTGCATATGTTAATGCCTCACGAACGCAGAACAGTGTGTGTGTGTGTGTGTGTGTGTGTGTGTGTGTGTGTGTGTGCGTGCGTGCGTGCGTGTGTGTGTGCGCGCGCGCGAGCGTGTGTGTGCCCGTGTGTGTATGTGTGTGTGTGCGTGTGTGTGTGTGTGTGCGTGTATGTGTGTGTGTGTGTGTGTGTGTGTGTGTGTGTGTGGTGTGTGTGTGTGTAATCGAAACTTCTTTCAGTCCCCCAAAACTGGGGCCCACGCTGGTAGGCTGGGCCGTAAACTAGTGACGATAAAGAAAGGCAACGTTCTTCATCCATGCTTTATTCTTTCTTTTTCTTTCAGGCTGGGCCGCCGGCATGGCGGGCAGGTCGGACTCCACCCCCCTCTCCCCGGTGCACCTGCTCAAGCCGCCTGGAGGAGGGCCCCGCCCCAGCGCCGCCCAACAGTGACGACGGCGACCCGCTCACCCTCCCCCTCCCCCTCCCCCACCACCACCAGCGCTACCTGCCCCCTCCTCCCTCGCGGCCGCGGTCGAGGTGTTGCAACAACAACAACAGCAGCAGCAGCAGCCACCACAGCGCCGCCGCCGTCGTCTGCCACATCGAGGACACCTCCGCCGCCGTCCTCCTCTCCAACGAGCCGTCGCCGTCGGGGGAGCCCCGGGTCTCCATCTCCTCCTTGAGGACCTCCGCGGCGTCCTCCTGCAGCCACATCCCCGGCATTTGCACCCCGGACAGCCGCAAGGCCAGCGGCGGAAGTGACGTCATCCTCGGCGGAAGTGACATCATCGTCAGCGAGCACGTGGACGGAAAGCGGAGATCGCGTCGTCGGAGGCATTGTCGTCGCCGCCGCTTCGCATGCTCACAGGAGCTGCAGTGTAGAGTGCGTCCGTGGTGGTGGTGGTGGTGGTGGTGGAAATAATGGAGGGGGTCTCAGCGTCGGTGGTGCCGAGGATTATGGGCCAGGGAGAGAGAAGCGGCACAGTCGGCAGTCGGCAGTCGTGGTCAGTACAGAGTCGGCTTCCAGCGAGAATTCTGTGGCGAGACGAGCTCGTCGCTTGGCCAAGAAGGTGACTGACTGACTGGATGGATGGATGGATGGATGCAGTGGGGGGGGGAGGGGCTGCATGGACTCTCGTCTGTCTGTCTGTCTGTCTGTCTGTCTGTCTGTCTGTCTGTCTGTCTCTCTCTCTCTCTCTCTCTCTCTCTCTCTCTCTCTCTCTCTCTCTCTCTCTCCCTCTCTCTCCGAATGTCACTCTCTCATTCTGTCTCTCTGTCACTGTCTCTGTCTGTCTGTGTCTGTCTGTCTGTCTGTCTGTCTGTCTCTCTCTCTCTCTCTCTCTCTCTCTCTCTCTCCGAATGTCACTCTCTCACTCTGTCTCTCTGTCACTGTGTCTGTCTGTCTGTGTTCTGTCTGTCTGTCTGTCTGTCTCTCTCTCTCTCTCTCTCTCTCTCTCTCTCTCTCTCTCTCTCTCTCTCTCTCAGAGCCACCGAATTAGGCCAGGTAGGAAGATTAGGCTGTGCCTAAACTCTTTATCCTTGATCGAGTAAAGGTTTTCTGAGCTCTCTCTCTCTCTCTCTCTCTCTCTCTCTCTCTCTCTCTCTCTCTCTCTCTCTCTCTCTCTCACCGCCACCGAATTAGGCCAGGAAGGAAGATTAGGCTCTGCCTAAACTCTTTATCCTGATCGAGTAAAGGTTTTCTTAGCTCGCTCTCTCTCTCTCTCTCTCTCTCTCTCTCTCTCTCTCTCTCTCTCTCTCTCTCTCTCTCTCTCTGCCACTCTCTCTCTCTCTCTCGAGAGTGCTCCCTCTCTCCTTGGACTCTCTCGCATCTTCCTTGGGTGATTTTTTTCCCCTATCAAATTTGCAGCGAATCATACTCTCCCTGTTGTTCTAAACGATGGCATGCTTATTACGCTAACTATGCTGCTTTTTGTAACATAATAATAATAAATAATAATAATAATAATAATAATAATAATAATAACCCAGCACATTAATATGTATTGTGTCTAGGGGTCCCGGCAGAGTCGTTTACACGCTGGACAGCGGGCAGTTCAAGAATTTATCGGACACTCTGTTAATTTTCACACACCACAAATGAGAGCTGAGGGTGGAGAAAGAAAGATACAAGTGACTTGAAGCTGGAAAAAAAATTGAAAATTAATTGAGCATAGCCCTGAAAAAAAAAAACCCAAAAAAAAACAGTGATGTTCAAGCTACACTCTTATTCTTCCGTCCCCATTCCTATTAAAACGACTGAGTGGGATAGTGGAACGGAATGCACACGCAAAAAAAAAAAAAAAACAAAAAAAAAAAAGTGACACGTAATACAACGATAAAGAGGAAACGAAAGGAAAGTGAGTGAAGAGGACGTGAAGAGGGTGCAGGGAAGAGAACGACATTAGAAAGAGAGGGCAGGAGCAGACCGAAAGAGAAAGGGAAAGGACGGAAGACAGAGAGCTGACCTCCCAACACCCCTCCCCTGGCGCACAAGGGAAAATCCCAGATGGAACCTCAGTGAAGCGGCTGGAGCGCCGTGCCGCTGCTGTGGAGTGGGAGGGGTGGGGCTTCAGGCGTAGGTTGCCGGGCTTCAGGCGTAGGTTGTGGAGCTTTAGGCGTAGATTGCAGAGCTTCAGGCATAGGTTGCGGGGCTACAGGTGTAGGTTGCAGGGCTTCCAGCGTAGGCTGCAGAGCTGCCGGCGTAGGTTCCAGGGCTCTAGGCGTAGATTGCGGAGCTTCAGGCGTAGGTTGTGGAGCTTCAGGCGTAGGTTGCGGGGCTTCAGGCATAGGTTGCGGGGCTTCAGGCGTAGGTTGCGGGGCTTCAGGCATAGGTTGCGGGGCTTCAGACGTAGGTTGCCGGCGTAGGTTGCGGGGCTTCAGGCGTAGGTTGCGAGGATTCAGGCGTAGGTTGCGGGGCTTCAGGCGTAGGTTGCGGGGCGCCAGGTGTAGACTGCAATGCTCCAGGCATAGGTTGCGAGGATTCAGGCGTAGGTTGCGAGGCTTCAGGCATAGGTTGCGGGGTGCCAGGTGTAGACTGCAGTGCTCCAGGCATAGGTTGCAGGGCTCAAGATGTGGGTTGTGGGCTTCAGGCGTAGGTTGTGGGGCTTCAGGAGTAGGTTGCAGGGCTCTAGGCGTAGGTTGCTGGCGTAGGTTGCGGGGCTTCGGGCGTAGGTTGCGGGGCTTCAGGCGTAGGTTGCGAGGCTTCAGGCGTAGGTTGCGGGGGTGCCAGGTGTAGATTGCAGTGCTCCAGGCATAGGTTGCAGGGCTCAAGATGTGGGTTGTGGGCTTCAGGCGTAGGTTGTGGGGCTTCAGGAGTAGGTTGCAGGGCTCTAGGCGTAGGTTGCGGTGCTCCATGTGTAGGCTGCTGGGCTCCCAGCATAGGCTGCAGGGTTTCCAACGTAGGTGGGAGGGCTCCAGGCGTAGATTGCGGGGCTCCAGGCATACACTGAGGCTTCCCGCGTAGGTTGCAGGGCTCCAGGTGTAGGGTGCAGGGCTCCAGGCGTAGGTGCTGGGCTCCAGGCGTAGGTCGCAGGGCTCCAGGCGTAGGTTGTAAGGTTCAAGTGTAGGTTGCGGGCATTCAGGGGTATGTTGCGTTCTCGGTCCTCCTCAGGAAGCCTCCTGCAGCTTCAAGAAAAATAGATAGGACGTCAACAATGCCGGCATCACTGTGCTGGGCCCTAAAGAAGGTGCCACGGAACCGGAGCTGCTGCAGAAGAGTGAGCACAAAGAGGCCCTTCTCGCATGCAGTCACGCACACAGTCCTCTTCATAATCATAGAAATGGAGCATTTAAACACACACACAAATTTAACACACACACACAAAAATTCGTCCTCTCTCTAACTTTCAAACGTCATTTTATAATTCTCAACGTTTCCGGCGGTCGACCTTGTTCTTTTTAAGCTGAAGGGAAGTAAAGAAGAATGTAAATAGAGCAAAGCAAGGCTAGAGAAAGAATGGCCACTTACAAGTACGTTTACTCGCTGGGAAAAAAAAAAATGGAGGGAAAGGGGTTAATTTCCAGGTGTTCTCCAATGAAAACATTATCTGCTACACCCCTCGTTCCTGTCGATATTTTCTTTTTTGCTGTATGAAATGGCATAAATCTTTAAAAAAAAAAAAAAAAAAAAAAAAAAAGCAATAAAAAAGGAGGGGGGGGGGGGGGGGGGGGGGGGGTTTTATAGCGTGGCATATTGTTTTTAAAACATTCACCCATAGTACTCTTTTTTCATGTACAGGTTCTTTCATTATATATAATTATGTACTTTGAACACAACACTGCAATACCTGTTATACCATTTACCTGTACAGTTATTGGCAAGACGCCAGGGCGTAGTGGCTAGCGTTGTGGATTGAAGGTTTGGGGAAGTGGGGTGGAGGAGGGGGGGTGGGGGGGGTCGTGGGTTCGATTCCCATCCGAGTGATTCATTTATGGCAAAGTGGCAAAGTTCGGCTCTGAGCGACGTCTGTCCAGAGTGAGTTTGTTAGCGGCTTGAACAGGGAGACTGGGGTCACACAGTCCAGCACACACACACACACACACACACACACACACACACACACACACACACACGTCTCCCTCCCTCCCTCCCTCTCCATCGCTCCCTCTTAACTCTGCATCCCCTCCCCTCCCCACCCCTCTCCCAGCCATTTTGGTGTGAAGGCTTCCACGACGTACACCAGCGACGACCCCCCACCCCCATCACCACCACCACCACCCCCACCCCCACCACACCACCACCCACGTATCTACCAATGCCAAAGACGTTGACACAACCGCCGTCACAGACATGGATATGGACGGGAAATGAACCCCGAGTGCCCACTGTCCGGGTAGGGCCAGCCAGGGGAAGAGCCACCTAGTTTCAAGGGGGGGGGGGGGGGGGGGGGGGGGGGGCAAAAAGTTTTTCTTCCCTCGCGGTGTCCACTACAGTGAAGGTTGACAGCGGCGATGCTGCTGCAGTTCCTGTTCGGGTTTGGGACTCTGTGCCACCGTTGTACTTGGCCACCTCCTTTCACTGTCACATGCCCTGGCTCTTGGCAGTCCCGCG
>JADBJO010003954.1:92500-100000 GCA_016801955.1 Conus betulinus | reverse complement strand
GAGCCCAGGTGAGGGGGACTCCCGTCCCGGCGCGGGTGGGCGAAGGTTACGGGCCGAAATCGTGTTTGCAACTGAGGAAAAAAGGGGGGCAATGACTTGAAAGGAATACATCTCATCATCAAAGTCTCGAGAGCTCGCTGTCTCGAATTCTGATCATAATGAAGGGGGAAAACGCTAGTTTTGAGGCGCTGCGATAAACAGACCGAGGTTTTGAGCCCGGAAAGCATAGATGCAGAGGCACATACATATGCGCGCCCGCGCGCGCGCGCGCGCGCACACACACACACACACACACACACACACACACACACACACACACACACACACACACACACACATGGGCATGCACACTCGAACGCATGCTGCTTCGTGTAACATCTAGTTAAAAGGATCGATTATTGTTCTGACTAGTTATAAGGATTGATGTGTTATTTCATGTTTAGTTATAAGAACTGAACTCTGTCCTGCCTAATTGTAACCACCCCTTTTTCTCTCCTGGTTAGTTCCAATCACTGATTGCCGTCTTGTCTAGCTGTATTGATTGTTTCCTGTCATAGCTTGGTATAATGATAGATGTCTGTCGTGCCCACCAATGATAACTCGTTTCTAACAGCCTTTTTAACTGCAACTATTTTTCTTGAATCATACCTTGTTGCAATGATTCATTTCCTTCATGCCAAGTTGTTATGACTGATTGGCTTCGTTTCTTAAATTATGATATCGATTTTCGTTCCTTGATTATGATATCGATTTCCGAGTCCTGTTACCTTAATCGATACTGTCATCTTTTGACTGGTTCCTGTTATACTTTAGTTTTGATGATCGCGTCTGTTATCTCTAGTTATGTAGGATTTTTGTTGTTGTTGTTGCTGTTCGTTTTGGGGTGGGTTTTTTTTTTTGTTTTTTGTTTGTTTGTTTGTGTGTTTTTTTTGTTGTTGTTTTTTTGCTATGTCTGATTATAAAGAATTATTTTGGCCATGCCTAGTTATTCGGATTGAATTCTGTCATGCCTTGTTGTAAGGAGTCCTCTCTCTCATTCTCAGTCACAACGACTGATTCCCATTTGTCGAAGTTTAAGCGTTGATTTCGTGTAACGTAACGCCCTAGTTATCGTGACTGAGTTCTTTCATTTCTAGGATAATCAGTTGACTTGTCTGACTCTAAGTGTTTTTGTGTTTTAGTCATATGTTGCTTGATTTCCGTCATGCCTCGTTATAATCTATAATGATATATAATCATGCTCTTGTTAAGATCAGTTTCACTGATGTCTAGTTGTGATGATTGATTTATGCCATCGCCTGTTATAATTAATTATCTATTTCACTTTTATGTCGGTAACCCAGCTCCTTCTAAACATATTTACGTCAGGTTTTGTTGGAGTTTTTTTTTCCCAGTCTGCTGTTATAAATGGAATATTTTTCTCATTGGAATTATGCGATCTAGCATTTCATCGTTATTCATTCATTCATTCATTCTTCTTCTTCTTCTTCTTCTTCTTGTTCTTCTTCTTCTTCTTCTTCTTCTCCTCCTCCTCCTCCTCCTCCTCCTCCTCCCTTCTCTCCTTCTTCTCCTTCTTCTACTCTTCTTCTCTTTTCTTCTTCTCCTCCTCTCTTCTTCTCCTCTTCTTCTTCTTTTTCTTCCTCTTCTCCTTTCCTCTCCTTCTCCTTCTTTCTTCTTTCTTTCTTTCTTCTTCACCTTCTGTTCTTCTTCTTCTCTTTCTTCTTCTGATTTTTTTATTCCTCCTCCTCTCTTCTTCTTCTTCTTCTTCTTCTTTTCTTTTCTTTCTTTCTTCTTTCTTTCTTCTTCTTCTTCTTGCTTTCTTTCTTTTTTTTCTTCTTTCTTTCTTCTTTCTTCTTCTTCTTCCTCCTCCTCCTCCTTCCTCTTCTTCTCCTCCTCCCTCCTCCTACTTCTCCTCACCCTTCTTCCTTCTTTTTCCTCTTCCTCCTTCTTCTTCCAACTTCTTTTTCTGTTTCGGCTTTCTTCTTCTCTTCTTCTTTCTTTCTCTTCTTCTTCTTCTTTCTTCTTCCCTTTCTTTCTGTCTGTCTTTTTTTTTTTTTTTTTTTTTTTTTTTTCTTTTTTTTTTTTTTTTTTTTCTCTCTACCTTCTCCTGTTGTCCATTGTGCAGGCTGTTCAAACCTCCGCGGAAACTTGGCGTGCAGCATGACGGCAACTTCATGTTCAACTGGCTGGGCGTGGTGACGGTGGCGGTGCTGTACAACCTGTGGACCTGCATCCTGAGGGAGGCCTTCCGCGAGGTGCAGCAGGCCTGCAACGCCTGCTGGTTCACCTTCGACAGCCTCGCCGACCTCGTCTACCTCCTCGACATCCTCGTGCAGTTCCGCACGGGCTACTTGAATCAGGTGCGTGGTGGGTGTGTGGGTTGGTGGTTGTGGTGGGTGGTGGTGGAGTGTGTAAGGGGGTGGGGGGGGGGGGGGGGGGGGGGGGGGGGAGGGAGGGGGGGGGGGATAGGGGGGTGGTGGTGGTGGTCGTTGTGGTGTGTGTGGGGGTTGGAGTGGGGGTGGTGGGTAGGGGTCGTGGTGGTGTGCGTGTGTGTGTGTGTGTGTGTGTGTGTGGTGGGTGGGTGGGTGGTGGTGGTGATGGTGGTGGTGGAGATGGTGTGTGTGTGAGTGCGTGCGTTTGTGTGTATGTGGGGCGGGGGGTAATGGTGGGGTGGGGATGGAGATGATGATGATGTATCTGTGTAAGTGCTCTGTGTCTCTCTCTCTGCTCTCTCTCTCTCTCTCTCTCTCTCTCTCTCTCTCTCTCTCTCTCTCTCTCTCTCTCTCTCTATCTATCTATCTATCTATCTATCTATCTATCTATCTCCGACAGCCATCGTGTCCGATTCAAAAAAAAAAAACTGACTGACCTGACATCATCACCACCATCATCGTCATCATAGTACCCAATCCCTTCATCTTCATCAACATCGTCATCATCATCGTCAATATCATCATCATCATCACCACTAGCACCATTATCGTCATCATGATACTCAATGCCCTCATCGTCGTCGTCATCATCATCATCATCATCATCATCATCATCATCATCATCATCATCATCAGTGGCACCGCCTTTCAGCAAAGCCTCGTCCATCACGAACACCTCATTCTCAAACTTTGCGGCTATGATGTGATCTTCGAGGCTGGCTTGGCTATAAACAGCGAGTTGCTTTGTTGTCACCGTGTTCGATGAGGCAGAGTCCTGTTGAATATAGATGCCAGGCCAGAAGGTCCCATCTTCCTCCTTATTACCATCACCATTGTCCTAGTCATTGACCTTAGTTTACGTAATCATCTCTTCGCCATCGTTATTTCCCCGTCACAGTAGGTTCAAACAGCGCATTCATCAGCTTTTGTTACTGTGTCTCTTCATCATCGACAATATCTTCATCGTCATTATCACTGTCTTTATCAGTACATGTAATCATTCAACAACTTTGCCATTTTTTGTCTATTCATTTTCGAAGTGATTTAAGTTGTTTGTAGGGAAGAAGGATTTTTATAGTAGTCAAAGGGTGTTTTCAGAAATCTGTTTCATTGACTTGCGAATGTATTTGTTTTTACATGCCTATGTAGAGGGCTGACTTCAACGGAGAAGGCGATGCAGGTATGACACAGCGCGATCGGTTGGGCTCTGAGCAACATGAATTGAACTGATCAATGCTATTTCTGTTACGGTCGCCTAAACCATTGATGCCGTCAGCTTTTCACTATATCTTTTTATCATAATCATTGTCGTCATCATTATTGTTGTCTCCTTATCCCCATTATCATTGTAAGTAATCATCCACCTCTTTGCCATCTGTCCTTCTGTTACACGTCAGCTCAAACGTTGGAGCCATTAGCTTCTTACTATAGCTGATGACAACTCCAAGAAGCTTGCCTGCAGATTCGTTGCAATCGTCGTCGTCTTCGTTGTCATCATCCTCATCCTCCTCCTCCTCCTCCTCCTCCTCCTCCTCATCATCATCATCATCATCATCATCATCATCACTATCCTCCTCCTCCTCCTCCTCGTCCTCCTCCTCCTCCTCCTCCTCCGCTTCGTGATGATCATCACTGTATTCGCGGATGTGAATCTGCTCTTTGTCATCATCGTCATAGTTAACGTCATCATAAATCTTTGTCATCGTAATGGTAATCGTTACAGTCCTCTTAACCTACATTCAAAACATGACAGTATCATTCCTTTCGCCAGTCTGATATTCTACGACTCCAAGAAGCTATCCATCCACATATCATTTCATTATCATTTTCGACGCCATCATCTTTACCATCGTTATCATCGCTTAAGAAATGGAGCGCCATGTTGCCCTCTACCTCCTCCTGGCATGGTGTGATGCTAGACGACTCTTAGAACCTGGCCACGTCTCGTATGCATTTCTTTCACCCTCATCGTTTCTTCATCATTGTCCCTGTCATCAGTACAAAGCTATGTCACCGATGGCTATGTCCTCCTCCTCCTTGGCAGGATCTGACTGTGTATTAATCCATGAATCTGGCCAGAATGTTGTCAACATTTCTTCGCTCCTCATTATCATAAAGCCATCCTCGTCTCCATCATCAGCACAAACTTTCCTCATCAAGCGTCATGTTTTCCTTTTCGGCCTTGCACAATTCCACAACCTAGCCAGATAATGTATGTATTTATTTTGTAATAATAATATTTTTTTTAAAAATGATCGCCTTCATTTATTGCAATCAGTCCAAACTGTGTGTGTAGACACGCGTCGAGCAGCACGCATGTATACAACGATTTAACGATTTTACAAGTGCAAACCAGAAACCGTCACATGCATTCTGGTGTAAGGTTGATGATAATTCGTAAATTCAGAAAAAGGGCAAGCCATTAACTGAGAGACAGACAGACAGATAGACAGACAGATAGACAGACATACAGAGACAGAGAGAGAGAGAGAGATTAAGAGAGAAAGACAGAGAGAGTGAGAGTGTGGGGGTGGAGGGGGCTGATACCTCTCGGGGAGCGAAGCAAAGGAAGGGTGGTACAGTTCAGATCCACCATAACATCGAAAAACCCAGCACAGCAACTCGGCATGTTCATTGCGGGTGCAGCTGCCAGCATCATCACACTGACACCACCTTTGTCTCTGACCGCCAGTACCCACCCAAACCGGCACCATCGGTAACCGCTGCCCTCCTCTCGTCTCTCGTGTGTGGGCAGGGTCTGATGGTGTACGACTCCAAGAAGCTAGCCCGTCGCTACATCCAGTCCAAGCTGCTGTACGTGGACGTGCTGTGCCTGCTGCCCCTGGACTTCCTGCAGTTCTACACCGGCATCCACCCCATGCTGCGCTTCCCGCGCTTCCTCAAGGTCTACCGCACACCTTCCGCTTCATCCACATGCTGGAGTCGCGCACCGCCTACCCCAACCTGATCCGGGTGGCCAACCTCACGCACATCCTCTTCCTGGGCGCCCACTGGTTCGCGGCCTTCTACTACATGATCAGCGAGGCGGAGAAGTTCGAGGGCCAGTGGTCCTACCCCCCAAGCCCGTGGGGCCATTCGCCGCCGTCAGCCGGAAGTACTTGGCCTCGCTCTTCTGGTCGACCTTGACCCTGACCACCATCGGTGACCTTCCGCCGCCGGATAACGGGAAGGAGTGAGTATTGGGAGTGTGTGTGTGTGTGTGTGTGTGTGTGTGTGTGTGTGTGTGTGTGTGTGTCTGTGTGTGTGTGTGTGTGTGTGTGTGTGTGTGTGTGTGAGAGAGAGAGAGAGAGAGACAGTGTGTGTGTGTGTGTGTGTGTGTGTGTGTGTGTGTGTGTGTGTGTGTGTGTGTGTGAGAGAGAGAGAGAGAGAGACAGTGTGTGTGTGTGTGTGTGTGTGTGTGTGTGTGTGTGTGTGTGTGTGTGTGTGGAGTGGTGAAGTTGGAGCGAGGGAGAACGTGTGTGTGTTAGAGAGAGAGAGAGAGAGAGAGAGAGAGAGAGAGAGAGCGTGCGTGTGTGTGTGTGTGGGGGGGGAAGGGGGGGGGGTAGATGTCATGCTGGTGGCGAGAGGAAATTTCTGATGTTGCTCGACTGGTTGGTTTTATTTGAGTGGGTAAGTTTTGTTCGGGGATGGTTTCCGACTCGTCGGTTGATTGTGATTCGCTGGAATGGTTTTGTTTCGGCGGTTTCCAGTGTTCTAATCTGGTTGCTATGTACGTTTTAGCTGTTTGTATCTTTTCATTTTTTTTTTTCACCCGTATCAGGATTGTTGCGTTCTTCCGAAGGAGATCTCGTTTCTGTTTAATATAGCCCCCCAACCTCCCCTCCCCATCCTTCCACCCCCCTTCACAGTGTCTTCTTCCAGTTCTTCTTCTTTCTCTTTGTCTTCATGTTATTTTTGTATCCTCTAAACGCGTTTTTCATTGAATCATCGTTTCCATCATTGTCATCTTTTTTGCTATTATCAATCTTTCGTTTCTGTTTAGTTTTGCCCCCCCCCCCCCCCCCCCCCCCCCCCCCCCCCCCCCCCCTTCCCCCAGCTATTTTTTTTCCCCCTTGTCTTCATTTTCTGTTTGTATCCTCTGAATGTGTTCTCATGCAATCATCGTTTTCATCGTTATCATCTCTGTTTCTTATTATCATTCTTTCTTTCTGTCCTCTCATTCATTCTTTTGTATCTTTTTCCCTTTCTGTCTTTCGTCACATTCTTCCTCTGGTGCTGTTGCTTCTTCTCTTGCTTTTCTTCTCTCCCTCAGACTTTTTGTTCGCGTTTTCTTCCTGTCTTTCTCTTCATTCTCTCTCTTCTCCTATGTCCCCACGTATTCTTAATTCCCTTCGTAACCAAGGGTCAAAAAGTTCGGATGACAGTGGTTCGTTTCTCGAACAACACACGAACTGAACTTGTACTGATCTTGAATGCACAGTTAACCCTGAGCCCCATGAGACGGACTCGTGGTTTGTGTGTGTGTGTGTGTGTATGTGTGTGTGTGTGTGTGTGTGTGTGTGTGTGTGTGTGTGTGTGTGTGTGTGTGTGTGTGTGTGTGTGTCTGTCTGTCTGTCTGTCTGTCTGTCTGTCTGTCTCTCTGTCTGTCTGTCTGTGTCTGTCTGTCTCTGTGTGTCTGTGTGCGTGTGTGTGTGGTCTTATTGTTTTTCTTGTGTTTGCTCGTTATGTTTCGTTGTAAGTTTAGCACAACGAAGATGATTTGTCTAGTGAAGGGAAAGAGTAGAAAGACAACGTTAAAAAAAAATAAGGGAAAGTAAGCCACAAAACAATGATTTGTCTCCTGTGGTTTCCTCGGATTATGATTAGTAATGAGAACAATTTGTCTGTCCAATTTAATTAACTGAACACAAAAAAAAATTGTGTAGATAGGCTGACGGGAGAGCAATGGTTTCTTGGAACTCGGTTGGGGACGGAATGGAATCTGTCAATGTTTGCGCACCAGTTTCTTCCGTGTGGCTGTTCCATTTTGTCATGGTAATGGTTTCTTCACGGCTGCACCAGTTTTCCCAGATGTGATGCAGATGCCCTGTTGGCTCTTGGTTCCAGT
>JADBJO010003954.1:82500-87500 GCA_016801955.1 Conus betulinus | reverse complement strand
CACACCCCCACAACACACACCACGCACACACCACACACCACCACCCACACCCACACACTCACTCCACACACACACAAACACCCAACAAATAACACAAACCAACACACGACACACACACACACACACACCACTTCACACACCTAAACACTCGCACACACCCCATGCACACACAACACACCACCACTCACACACACACACACAAACACACACACCACCACACACCACACTCACAACACACACCACATACACACAACACATACAACACACACACACACACGCACCACGCACGCACGCACGCACGCACACACGTACACACACACACACACACAACACACACACCACCCACACACAAACACAACACCACACACACAACTCACACACACACACACACACACGAGCTACTCAGCCGAGAGAGAGAGAGGAGGGCGAGCCCTTGCTCTGAATATTACGGCCTGTGCACGGGGATAACAGGGTGTAAACACACCAATGATGGGCCCATAAAGCCATCACATGAAAACAGCCCCACCAGATAAATTCTGCCCCCCTGACAATGCCTGGCTAATCGCCACAGCCCCACAACGCGAGCGACACCTAGGTCGCTAAACACCGCTTCTCACACAGTGCACATTTAATACTGCGCCTTGACTGAAAATGGTTTGCCTTCATGTAAAAGCACGAGGCGGGAAATTTCTGTTTCGTCGTTTCTAGAACTCGAACACACAAACACACACAGAAGAACACACACACACACACACACACACACACACACACACACCACACACACACACACACCACACACACTCTCTCGTCTCTCTCTCTCTCTCCTCTCTCTCCTCTCTCATCCTCATCTCTCACCACACACCCACACAAAAACACACACACACACACAACAACACGCTCACTCACACGCTCTATCTCTCTCTCTCTCTCTCTCTCTCTCTCTCTCTCTCCTCTCTCCCTCTCTCTCGATATCTCCTGCTCTCTAGCTCTCTCTCCCTCACAGACACACTCACACCTACGCACACACGTACAACACACACACACCACACACACACACACACACACACACCACACACACACACACACACACACACACACACACACACTTTCTCCACTCCCCTCCCTCTCTCTCTCTCTCTCTCTCTTCTCTCTCTCTCTCTCTCTCTCTCTCTCTCTCTCTCTCCTCTCTCCTCTCTCCCTCTCTCTCTCTCTCTCTCTCACACACACAAACACACACACACACTGATCAGCATTTGGAGGGGGGGGGGGGGGGGGGGGGGGGGGGGGGAGGGGATGAGGCAGATTTTTCAATGGTGTATAACTATGTATAGTTGTCAGTTTTCACGAAACAATGTTTAGTTTTGATGTCTGTCTATTTGTTTGTTTGTTTGTTTGTTGTTTTGTGTCTAATATTCTCTGCCACTCCAGTGGCGTTCCCCATACACCGTGGGTTCAGACTCCCCTTTCCACCGTCGCCCTTTGGCCTGTCATGTCCTGTCACTGGCCCGCTGTCAAGCCAAGCCGTCGTGAGGCAACCCACCAGAAGAGACACCGCACTGCTGCTGCCGAGCCACTCTGGTGGTGTTCAGTGTGTGTGTGTGTGTGTGTGTGTGTGTGTGTGTGTGTGTGTGTGTGTGTGTGTGTGTGTGTGTGTGTGTGTGTGTGGGTGTGTCTATTCTGATCTCACGTACGCAGGACACCACCTACTGAGTCCCCCCCCCCTCCCCCCCCCCCCCCCCCCCCCCCCCCCACGCTACCGACGCTAATCGCTTGGTCGCGGAGCCCGCGTGAGTGACTGCCCCCCCCCCCCCCCTTCCTCCACTCCACTCCTTCCGGTAGGGCGCCCACTCCGTCAGTCCAACGACCGTCATCATGACCACGCCCATGCCGGCAACATCGACACGAACTCATCGAGGGCACTGACGTGGAGCGGAGGAAACGGAACCCGAGGTCCCCGTTGGGAGCAAGGCATGCAGGGCCATGGATTTCCAGACTTTCAGTGCTTCTTGCTGATGGACGAGGGTGAGGAGGATGAACACGATGCCAGGGAGTTCTGGTCTGGTCTGGAACCTTTCAGCCCAAGACACCGGACAAAGAAGCCGATCACTACACATCGAAAGGAAATCTGAACCACAAGGACCCCGACATAACACTTTCAGCCATGACGACGACATCCACCCCCCCTCCCCCCACACCACCCCCCCCCCACCACCACCACCACCACCACCTCCCACCAAGTGATGGTTTCCCCCCGGACAATATGAGGCAAAGTCACCACCACATCCCCCAGGTGGGTCAGACACAGGCTGCACCACACATGGTTTGACAGTCCTCCGTCACCAAAGGATCGTCCCCACTGGACAACACGAGCGAGTCACCGCCACACACCCCCCCCCCCCCCCCCCCGGGGGGGGAGGGGGGGGGGAGGGGCGGGTTCGGACACAGACTGCACCACACATGGCTTGACAAAGTGTAATTTAAAAAAAAAAAAAAAAAAAAAAAAAAAAAAAAAAAAAAAAAGTCCATTTTTAACGCTGTGAGAGCGGTGCCGTGATTTATAACGCGTGGTATGAAAGGTCAGTCAGCCGCCTTAGAAGTGAGAGAATCGATAGCCAATCTGGTTGAGGTTGGAGGTTGGGGGAGGGGAGGTGGGGAGGGGGTACTTGGCACATTTTCTTATCAAGCTTAAAAAAGAATTTGGTGGTTGGCGGTGTTTATTATGCAATTTGCGCACTTAAAAGAGCCCCCTCTCTCTCTCTCTCTCTCTCTCTCTCTCTCTCCTCTCTGTCTCTCTCTCTCTCGGACTGAGGGTGAGAAGGGCAAAAGAATAGCGCTGCAGGGACTGAAGAAGGGAAAAAGATATACATGCATGTGTGTGCTATAGTTGCGCAACTTCGTGATGTGGGGGGGGGGGGGGGGGGAGGGAGACAGTCAGAGAGAGAGAGAGAGAGAGAGAGAGGAGAGGAGGACAGTAGATTTGGTCCAAATGGGAGGGAGGGAAAAAGACAGCTCGTATATCGGTGGGTTACTAGGTACTTGAGTGTGGGGCGAGAGGATAAAAGAGGACGGGGGGGGGGGGGGGGGGGGGTGACTGTTGATTAAAATCAGGAGTAGAAGTGTGCTTGCGTGCATGCATGCGTGCGTGTGTGTGTGTGTGTGTGTGTGCGTGTGTGTGTGAGCGCGTGCGTGCGTGCGTGCGTGTGTGTGTGTGTGTGTGTGTGTGTGTGTGTGTGTGTGTGTGTGTGTGTGTGTAGGTAGGTAGGGTTGTGCCCCTAGCTCACATATGCATAGCTACAAATGTACAAATCTGCATACGCTCCATTTCGTAGATTTCAAAGCACGCGATACTCAGAAAAATAAAACATGAGAGATTACATACTCCCATTTAGCCAGTGCAGTACACACAGAAGATTTCGTGGTGTGGTTTTCTGCCTCGTCTTCCGTGCCATGTCAGTGCCTTGGCACCCACGCAGCTCATAGTATCGCTCCCTGTCCTCTGCCACAGTGGGGCTGAGACTACAATGATAGTGCTGGAGACTGCACGCTCACTTTTCGCAATACATCCCGTCTGTCAGCCAGGCCCGAGTGATACAAACACCTGCAGTGTTGGTCAGAAAAGAAAAATTGAACAACACTCTCAAAGACGCATTCATTATTAATTAAGGGGATGAAACTCGACTGTATGATCCCAGTCTTTCCAACTTATCCCCCGTAGCAAACTCAACTTTGGGTCGTAGACATCCGGTAGGAGGGGGGGGGGGGGGGTAACCACTTCGCCACAGCGGCTGGCAAAGACAAAGAAGTTTGATCGCACAATAATAAAACGAGGTCTGATCCCAGTGAACCACCCACCCACCCATCCACACACACACACACACACACACACACACACACACTCACATGAAACTCAGTTCACGAAAACATCCTCCCCCATTGAATGATGTTGCCCCGAATCAAACGAGTCCATCACCCCAGGCCCATACGTGTCAGACACAGACGCCGGCTGTAAGTAGACACGCTGCTTCGCCCGGGACCGTTTCCGATGCTCTGGCAGCGGTGCCAGGATTTGCATCTCTATGTCTGAACGATGAACCAGGGGGGTCTCCGGACTGAAGGGGGAACGGAACGATTGGCATCGGCGGAAGGGAGGGAGGGGATGACGGAGGGGTGTGGGAAAGAGGAGGGGGCCGAGAGAGGGGATGAGGCTGGTCTTGATAGGGTATGTATATCAGCTGATGGTTGCTGTGATTTAGGGAGAGAGAAGAGAGAGAGAAGGGGGGGGGGGGGGGGGGGGTGTGTGTGTGCATATATTTAAACTCTTATGTACTGAACAATTAAACAGAGGTGGAAAACAAGTGCAGGCCAACAATTCTTCCGTCATTATAGTAATGACTTGGCAAAGATTTGAACTTTTAAAAAAAAAAGGGGGGGGGGGGGGGGTTTGCAGATGAAGAAAATGGGAATATGAAATTAGAAAATATATTATAATGTGAAAACCCTTCACTAGCGGCATGAGGGAACCATCGCAATCACTCTCGAAGGCAGATCTATATGTATTGCCTGCTCCTAGGTCTTTCGTCCACTGGATCGGACTCATCAGGGAGACACGGCTGATTGTGTCTGTTTTTGGCGTCAAATAGAGACACACCACAGGCCATAGTTCTGTGGCGTTCTCACCACCAAGGGTTCAAAAAGAAAAGAATCCAACAGCACTCTTATGTACGTTGTATTACATTTTGGTTAAAATTAACTCATACGGGGGAACAGGCACACAAAATGTTATGTTCTTTGGACGAAAAGGGAAAGCATACGTGTGTTACAAATGTTCGTATAACTTGAGACAAGCATGAGTTTTCATATGTTTGGGATAATCAAGGTAAAGAGTCGGTTTTAACATTGATTAAAGAATTTAGACAGAGAATAACTGATTGCAGGTGGCAGGAATGGGACAGTTACTCGCAAACGAGAGAGATACAGATTTTATAGAACGTTTAAAAACA
>JADBJO010003954.1:72500-77500 GCA_016801955.1 Conus betulinus | reverse complement strand
AGGACGGAGAGACAGGGATGGAGGAAGAAGAGACAAAGGACGGAGAGACAGGGATGGAGGAAGAAGAGACAAAGGACGGAGAGAGACAGGGATGGAGGCTGAAGAGACAAAGGACGGAGAGACAGGGATGGAGGCTGAAGAGACAAAGGACGGAGGGACGGGAGAACTCGGAAGGACAGAGACAAATGACGGAAGAGACAAGGATGAGGGTGAAATCACGTTCTTCCGGTCCGGGAGACAGGGAACAGGCTGAAGAGACAAAGGACGGAGAGACAGGGATGGAGGGGAAGGGAGGGGGAGGGAGGGGGGGAGAAAGGCGGCGGGATGGAGGGTGAAGAGACGTGTTCGTTTCAGGACATCAAACACGGGAGGATTTGATGGAGGACGGAGAGACCTGAGAGGGAGAGACCAAGGACGGACCCTTGGAGAGACAAAGGGGAGAGGGGATGGCTGAAGAACAAAGACAGAGACAGGGATGGTGTCGACGGAGAGACAGGGAGGGGGGGGGGGGGACAAAGGACGGAGACGGGTGGGAGGCTGAAGGGGGGTGGGGGGGAGACACTCGGAAGGCTTGGAGGGGGTCAACTGAGGGTGAACATCGGGGATGGTTGGGGGGGGGGGGGGGTGTGGAGTGAAGGACGGGGGGGGAGGGGGGGAAAGGCGGCGGGAACCACGTGAACTGACAGGACATCCAGATTTGGAGTATTTCACTTGAGCTGGACCCCTGGAGAATTGGTCTCGGAATCTTCATAGGCAACAGACAGTGTCTGAATGCATTTCCTTCAGTCTTTGTCTGCAGTTGCTCTTTGTTTCGATCGGGGCTTGTATGAGACGGGGCCCCTAAGGCTCCATCTGTCTCTGTTTGTCTCTGTGTCGACGCTGTCTGGATGGTGTCGACGGGGGGGGGGGGGGGGGGGGGAGGGGGTTGCGTCTGAACTGAACTCTTTGTCTGTCTGGCTCTGTCTCGCTTCATAGGCCTGGTCTGAATCATTTCCTTCAGTCTTTGTCTGCATTCAGTCTCTTTCTTTCGATCGTGGCTTGTATGAGATATCTCCCCTTAAGCTCCATCTGTCTCTGTCTCTCTGTTTCTCTCTGTCTGTCTGGCTCTGTCTGTCTGTCTGTCTCTGTCAGTCTTTCTCTCTCTCTCTCTCTCTCTCTCTCTCTCTCTCTCTCTGTCTCTCTGTCTCTCTGTCTCTCTCTCTCTCTCTCTCTCTCTCTCTCTCTCTCTCTCTCTCTCTCTCTCTCCGTTTCTTATATCCTCCTACTCACCCCTGTACGTCATCACCTTTCCAATTCTTTCCTTCCCCTCTTTCTTTCCGTACATCACCTCTCTCTGGCCTCCTGCTCTTCCTGTCTTTGGATTTCCCCCACCCCCCACCCCCACCCCTCTCTCTCTCTCTCTCTGTCTCTCTGGATCATCTCTCCACTCAGTATCACGATCGCTCCCATTCGCTTTGGCATCTTATGTTTGGTGCTGCTGGCAGTCTCGTTAGTAAAGATGCTGTAATGGCTGACATATCACGTCACAGAACTCAACACAGTCTTGATCAGCACAAGGCTCGACAGGCCGATGTCCTCCAACACGGGGGCTTCATGGTGTGCCATTGTCACACATTGTTTGTGTCACAACGTCCATGTCCATTTCCTGTTGGCTGACACGACTGTGCCGTGTACCTTGTGCAGGCTGGGACACGAAGGGAGGGGTGCGGGTATCACACACAAACAAAATGTCGCCGCTGGCAGTTTTGGTGTTTGTCAGTTGAGTTAACATAAAAGAAAGGCTCGGTGGCGTCGGCAGAGACAAATCCGACAGAGACAATGAACGCTCGCTTATCTTTTTCTGTTGTCTCGCTCTGTGGGCCTCCGCTCTGTGTCTGTCCCTGTTCGCCTGTGACGGGCCTTTCCGTCGATACACCGCACTGTGGTTGTTCCGTCCGTTCGAGTCGCGGGGGGGGGGGGGGGGGGGGGGGGGGGGGGGGGTGCTGGTCGGTAATCGTTCTCAACCGCAGATTGACACAAATGTTTGTTTTCCACGGTCCTCATTTTTGAACAGGGAAGGCAGTGTGAGTGTGGCTTCCAAAGTGCATGCAGACCTTCAACAGGCATGTTGGACGATTTACAGGGGGCGCTGGCAGGAAACTGACCGGAGCAGCTTGATACACGTCTTACTGGGAGCCAGGGCTTTGTCAGTTTATCTCAATAAACCATTCATTCATTCATTCTCTCTCTCTCTTTCTCTCTCTCTCTCTCTCTCTCTCTCTCTCTCTCTATGTCTCTGTCTCTCTGTCTACCTTTCTCTCTCTCTCTCTCCCTCCCTCTCTCTATCACTCTCACTCTCTCTGTCTCTCCCTCTTCCTCTCTCTTTCTCTCCCTCTCTCTCTCTCTCTCTCTCTCTCTCTCTCTCTCTCCTCTCTGCCTCATCTTTTCTTCCCCAGCACTAAAGAAGAAGACGGTACTGCAAACGACTAGGAAGGGAGAGAGCCGGGAGCTGTAGGATCTACAATGAAAGAAAAAGACAAGAGGACTGGGAGGATGGATGAGAGGGGGAAAAGTGAAGGGGGTGGGGTGGGGTGGGAGAGACGGAGAGGATCAGGATGGGAGGACGCGAAAATACTTGGGGACGGTCAACCGATGGTGACATCATGTTCCTAAGGTCGGGCGGGGGGGAAGGGCACGGTTTGATGGGGAATGAGGTCAAAAGGTGGTGGGACATCACAAGTATTCGTTTCATGACCTTCAACACAAAGTTTCCTGTTGGAGACAGATCCTTGTGAGAGAGAGAGAAGGGGGGGGAGGGAGGGGAGAGAGAGAGAGAGGAGAGAGAGAGAGAGAGAGAGAGAGAGCAGTACCCATGAAATCTTCATCGACAGAACATCAGTCTGGAATGGTCTTGGCGGTTGGGGAGGAGGGTTCCAGGGGGGGGGGAGGGATGGGGGAAGAGACGATGGGTCAGGAGAGTGAGCTGACTGACTCCACTCAAGACTCGTAATTTTCACTGGTATTGCGTGTTGGGATTTAGTCTCTGTTGATAGGCCTGTCCGCATGTATGCCATTCTGTTCTTGTCTGCTGTCTTCTCGTTCTGTTCTGTCCAAGATATCCACCCCTTAAGCTTTCTCCGTCCGTGTGTGTGTCTGTCTGTTTGTTGTCTGTCTGTCTGTCTCTCTCTCTCTCTCTCTCTCTCTCTCTCTCTCTCTCTCTCACCCACTTTCCTCTCTCTCCCTCTCTCTCTCTCTCTCTCTCTCTCTCTCTGTGCTTTATCTTTTCCTTCATAGCTCCTGAAGAAAAGGAGAATACTGCTAACCTTGGACAAACGAGAGAGTCGTTAAGGCATGGCATGTATGATGAAAGAAAAGGCAGAAGATTGGGAGGGTGGGAAAAGGAGGGGGAAAGAAGGGTACGGAGGGGGTGGGGGGTCAGGATGGGAGGGCTCCTCGGAAATATCATGGGACTGTCAACTGATGGTGAAATCATGTTCTTCAGGTCGGGGGAAGGGAAACAGGAAGGGAGGTGAGAAGAGCGGGGGGGGGGGGGGGGGCGGATGGAAGATGGAAAGTGGGAAGATCACACGTGTTCGCTTTTGGATATCAAACTCGAAGTGTTTCTTGGAGCAAGATTCCTGAGAGAGACCAGTACCCTTGGGAATTTTCTTCGACAGGGAAAACGGGCAACTTGGAATATTCTTGGTGTGGTTGGAGTGGGGAGTGGGGGAGGGCAGGGGGCAGGGGATGGACTACGGGGTTATACCAGTGAGCTGACTGACTCTAGACTAGCTTTCGACTGTATTTCTAGCGAATTTTGTGTCAGTCCGGAGTCCCTGTGTCTGTGTCCTTTTCCGTTTAGCCTTCCTCTCTCTCTCTCTCTCTCTCTCTCTCTCTCTCTCTCTCTCTCTCTCTCTCTCTCAGAATATTGTTCTATCTTTGTACCCCCTTTTGAGGGGCTATGGCATAACAGAATAAAGATCTGAATCTGAATCTCTCTCTCTCTCTCTCTCATCTCTCTCCTCTCTCTCTCTCTCTCTCTCTCTCTCTCTCTCTCTCTCTCTCTCTCTCTCTCTGGTGGCATTGGAAAATACCTGATGTACATATTGACAGTTCCGTTGGCACAGTGCGATTCTGATTCAAATTAAACCAAAAGCCTTTGTGGAGAATTCCAAAGCAAGCATACCTTAAGAATATAAACAAGGTGAGCGACGACAGAAATGTTGATAATCATCTGAACAATTAGGCGAATCTAATAAGGTAGTGTGTTTAATTATGTATGGATTTTTTTTTAAGTTTGAATGATTTGTGTGTTTGGGATGTGAACAATTTCTGATTTGTTTTTAAAGAGCGCATGGTGAATTGGTTTAAACAAGCTGGGCGGGTAGACTTTAATGGCAGTGATTGCTGTGAAAGATACGGATGTTTTCGTGTTTTATATCTTTAATGTAGTGAGACAAACATTGATCTGGTGTTAGAATATCCAAATTAGGATCAGCTTTTGTTAAGTTTCGTATTTGAATAAATTAACTACATCGTTTTATTGATTTATTTTCTTGGCTTAGAGGGTGAAGGTAATTCAGCAGTTAGGTCTATTCTTTCATTCTTTTCAAAAAAAAAGTTCTCTCTCTCTCTCTCTCTCTCTCTCTCTCTCTCTCTCTCTCTCTCTCTCTCTCTCTCTCTCTCTCTCTCTCCAGCCCCTTGATGAATCAGCGGTATAGAGGTCTTCCGAAAAGACTGTCCATGTTGCAATTGATCAGAGGGTGAATCGCGCACACCAATATTTTGTCCAGTGTGTGACAGTTTAAGAAAGAAGTATTCCTTTAAAAACACACATGAATTGTGAAAAAACGCTTCGTTCCAACGTTTGTTACCAAAAATAAATAAAAATCTGTAAATTACCGTGCACACATGGTAATATTAATTTCTTTTTCAACTCTGAAGCCGAGAGAGCAACATGCCAGTTCCAGTTTACAAATAAGAGTCGTGGGATGACTTGTCCCCCCCCCCCCCCCTCCCCT
>JADBJO010003954.1:65000-70000 GCA_016801955.1 Conus betulinus | reverse complement strand
GCAGCAGCAGCGGCAGTAGTAGTCGTAGTAGTATCAGTAGCAGAAGTAGTAGTGGTAGCAGTAGTTGCAACGGCACCAGTAGTAGAAGTAGTAGTAACAGCAGCAAACCGCAGCAGCTGCAATGGCAGTTAAGAGAAGAAGTGGTGGTATATGTTCTTGCGACAATAATCACCGTGTGAACATTATTAAAAGCAAATATCAGAAATGATTACACCCCACAGTTGTTGTTTTTTTCTGCTCACTTTCGGGAGAAAAGCTAAACCAAACCCTGTACAAAAACTGGCAAAACTATATATGTCCTGTAAGCATGTTTTCGAAGGGGGTGTTTAGATGGGAAAAGTTGGAAGAGGGGGGGAGGGGGGGTATTACAAAATGGACACCAGGATGACCTATCGCTGGTCCACTCATTAAGCAGTTATCAAAAGATCAAAGAAAGAGGACAGGGAGAGAAGGATGTGCGTGTGTGTGTGTGTGGTGGGTGGGGGGGGGGGAGTGACAGTCTTTCTCTACGCGGCCAATATAAAAACGAAGATGGCGAATTTCTTTTAACAACAGTGTTCGTCCTGGACTGGTCACCTGTGGAAAACTAATCTATAAGATATAAATGAAACATGCAGTTACTATGTCATCTAAAGAAAAGAGAGAGAGAGAGAAGAGAGAGAAGAGAGAGAGAGAGAGAGGAGAGAGAGAGAGACAGAGAGGAAGAGAGAGGAGAGAGAGGAGAGGGAGACAGAGAGTGGGAGGAGAGAGGATGAGAGGAGGGAGAGAGAGGATGACGGAGAGAGAGAAGAGAGAGGGAGAGAGGAGAGAGAGAGGAGAGAGAGGAGAGAGAGGAGAGGAGAAGAGCGAATACGAATAAATTTATTTCGATTAAGGCCGCAGCCCATACTGAAGGGGTTACACTGTGACACTCGAATAGAGAAGGATTTTCACTCAAAGAAATGAAAAAGAAAAAAAAGTCACACCCATAAATCAAGCAAACGAGAGAGAGAGAGAGAGAGAGAGAGAGAGAGAGAGAGAGAGAGAGCAGAGAGCAGACAGAAAGACAGACAGACAGACTGATAGACAAACAGAGAGAGGCCCACCCACCTCTCTCTGACTTTTGAATTGGCCTATCGTTAAAACATATTGAAGATAAATCAAAAGTAGTTGAAATAAATAGTTAGATAAATACGGCAGATAAACTTGATTGATCAAGGACAGATGATTGCAGCGCATAACAAAAAACTGGGGAGTCGGCATTGAAGAAGGAGAAAGGAAGCGGGGACAGAATATTTACGAATCGGTCAGTATTCTGGAGGGGAAGAGAGAGAGAGAGAGAGAGAGAGAGAGAGAGAGAGAGAGGGAAAGAGAGAGAGAGAGAGAGAGAGACAGAGACAGAGACAGACAGACAGAGACAGACAGAGGCGGTTGTATCCCAGCCCGGCAGAGAAGACATCGTGTGGCCTTCAAAGAAAGAAAGAAAGAAGAAAGAAAGAAAATGAAAATGAAAAAGAAAAACGAAAGAGAAAAAAAGTAGAAGAAGAAGAAAAGACATACGACAATAATGCACACAAAAAAGAACATCGAACGAAAGCCACGCATTGGCCCTGAGACAGAGAGACAGACACGGCCAGAGAAGAAGGAAATGGAATCAGATCAACGTAGTGCATCATCAAACCGATGACAAGAGATGCCTCGATTTTCGGAAGAGAAGAGCCAGAGAGAAAGAAAGAAGAGGGAGCTGGGGATGGAGGTGGGGGTGGGCAGTTCGGAAAGAGAGAGAGAGAGAGAGAGAGAGAGAGAGAGGAGAGAGAGAGAGAGAGAGAGAGAGAGACAGACAGACAGACAGACAGACAGACAGACAAGACAAAAAATGTTTATTCGTAAAAGCCTTGGCCCCTTAGAAGGAGGACACACGTAAAATAACGTTGCATAATCCGTCACCAAAAATAGTCTTGCATAATCCATTACCAATCAGGAAGGTTAACAAACTAAGATATTACAGCATTTCTTCGTTTATATCCTCTGTGCAAACACGCAGCCAGCTGTTTCACTGGTTTATCATTTGTCGACGTCATTAACAAAATCAGTTTAAAGAATGAAGGATGTCTCCAAAGTATTTAGCTGAAATACACTGTTGTCTAGGATCACTGAATTCAGGACAATAAAGGACAAAAATGAACTTCATTTTCTTGTGATTCCTGACAAAATGGACAAGTACCTACACGATCGTTTGAATTGCTGTAACGCTGGAAAAAAAGTGCATAGACATCGGAAATGTCAAACCTGAACTTGAAACCGGAGAGAGAGAGAGAGAGAGAGAGAGAGAGAGAGAGAGAGAGAGAGAGAGAGAGAGAGAGAGAGGCGAGAGAGAGAGAGAGAGAGAGAGGGAGAGAGAGAGAGAGAGAGAGAGAAAGTATGGTAACTTTATTCAATCAAAAGCCCTAGCCCCCTCACGAAACGCTGCAGCGGCAGGAGTATGCACGCAAAATGCGTGGACGCAAGAACTGGTGCGTTTCAAATGAAAGAAAAAAAAAAACATAAACATGCGGAGCTGGTGCCGTTTATGAATCGGATTGGGGGGAAAAAACACCAAACACACATAGCTGGCAAACTGTATAAGCTGTCTCTCCGGACAGAAGTCATTTTCAGCAAAAGAAAAAGTTTTTGATGTTTACGAAATCGGCAAGGAGTGGAGCGGGAGCCGGGGCGGGGGGTGGGGGGTGGTGGAGGGGTGGGGTGAAGGGACGGGGGGGAGAGAGGTGAGAGGGCTGCTGTCGACTGGTTTCAGAGGTTATCCGTGGCAGGACGGGACGGGTAGAGCACAGAATGAACCTGGCTTTCACGACCATTTTGTTCACAGTGCAGCATCGTGCTCACCGTCTGAACGCTTTACAGCCACGACGGTGATGCACACATATTTGCAACGCCTTTCGAATTCTTACCGATGTGTAGATCGATGTAATACGCAAAGGATTCAACTACCTACCAAAATCAAGTCTACTGGGTTTTCCCTAAGAAAAAATAGACAGACAGACACAGAGACAGAAAAAAAATGAGCTAAGATAAGTGGAAAGAGAAAAGGGAAAGAGAGACAGACACGCACTGAAGACAAGGAACGACTTTTCTTTCTATTGATGGAAACTTATCAGCACACAAAGGCTTCTTGACACACTCTGCCCTCAGTGTAAGCAAGGGGGTGGTTGATAACAATACGCAAGTAAAGAAACTCAAAACCGGGATAAGAAGTAAAAAAAAAATCAATAGATGGGTTCCTGACTATTCACCTCCAAAGGGAGAGGAAGAGCGGGAGAGAGAGGGGGGAGAGGGGAGAGAGTTGAAGGGGGAGCACGGTATGGGGGGGGGGGGGGGGGGGGGAGGGGGGCGGGTACGAATTACCCAAAGGTATTTAAACTATTTCTTCCTGGTCGGACAGACCAACTCGGAATGGTAGTCTGTTTACTGATCTCTGCACTGAGCAAGCTATTTGCATTCAGTAGTACCCTGAACAAGCTATTTACACTCAGCAGTACCCTGAACAAGCTCTTTGCGTCCAGCAGTACCCTGAACAAGCTCTTTGCGTCCAGCAGTACCCTGAACAAGCTATTTGCATTCAGCAGTACCATGAACAAGCTATTTGCATTCAGCAGTACCATGAACAAGCTATTTGCATTCAGCAGTTCCCAGAACAAGCTATTTGCATTCAGCAGTACACAAGCTATTTGCATTCAGCAGTTCCCTGAACAAGCTATTTGCACTCAGCAGTTCCCTGAACAAGCTATTTGCACTCAGCAGTTCCCTGAACAAGCTATTTGCACTCAGCAGTTCCTGAACAAGCTATTTGCACTCAGCAGTTCCAGCTATTTGCAACAGTTCCCTGAACAGCTATTTGCACTCAGCAGTTCCCTGAACACAAGCTAACAAGCTATTGCATTCAGAAGTACCCTGAACAAGCTATTTGCATTCAGAAGTACCCTGAACAAGCTCTTTGCGTCCAGCAGTACCCTGAAAACAAGCTATTTGCATTCAGCAGTACTTTTACCAAGCTATTTGCATTCAGCAGTACTTTTACCAAGCTATTTGCATTCAGCAGTACCTTTACCAGGCCATGTTCATTCAGCACTTCTCTGAGGAAGCTGCTTGCACTCAGCAGTATACTGAGCAAGCTATTTGCACTCGGCAGCATACTGAGCAAGCTATTTGCACTCGGCAGCATACTGAGCAAGCTATTTGCACTCAGCAGTATACTGAGCAAGCTATTTGCACTCGGCAGCATACTGAGCAAGCTATTTGCACTCGGCAGTATACTGAGCAAGCTATTTGCACTCGGCAGCATACTGAGCAAGCTATTTGCACTCAGCAGCATACTGAGCAAGCTATTTGCACTCGGCAGTATACTGAGCAAGCTATTTGCACTCAGCAGCATACTGAGCAAGCTATTTGCACTCGGCAGTATACTGAGCAAGCTATTTGCATTCGGCAGTACACTAAGCAAGCTCTCTGTGCTCAGCAGTACCCTTAGCAAGCTCTCTGTGCTCAGCAGTACCCTTAGCAGGCTCTCTGTGCTCAGCAGTACCCTTAGCAGGCTCTATGCTCTCAGCAGTACCCTTAGCAGGCTCTATGCTCTCAGCAGTACCCTTAGCAGGCTCTATGCTCTCAGCAGTACCCTTAGCAGGCTCTATGCTCTCAGCAGTACCCTTAGCAGGCTCTCTGTGCTCAGCAGTACCCTTAGCAGGCTCTGTGCTCTCAGCAGTACCCTTAGCAGGCTCTATGCTCTCAGCAGTACCCTTAGCAGGCTCTCTGTGCTCAGCAGTACCCTTAGCAGGCTCTGTGCTCTCAGCAGTACCCTTAGCAGGCTCTGTGCTCTCAGCAGTACCCTTAGCAGACTCTGTGCTCTCAGCAGTACCCTTAGCAGGCTCTGTGCTCTCAGCAGTACCCTGACCAAGCAGTCTGCACACACCACCACCCTAAATACCCTTTTTGCGCCCAGCAAAACACTGATCAAGCTATTTGCATTC
>JADBJO010003954.1:40000-45000 GCA_016801955.1 Conus betulinus | reverse complement strand
CGTGTTTTTGTGTGCGCGCGTGTGTGTTTTGTCTTTCCACTTGGGTGACGTGCTGACCAGTTTGGGGATTTTCAGCGGTATTAGGAAAAGGAGGGTGATGGATTGGATGTGAATGATGAAGGGGGGGACGGGGAGGGTGGAGGAGTGGGTGTAGAGAGAGTCTGAGTGACAAGGGAAAAAAAGGAATGGATGGTGTGTGTGGGGCGGGGTGGAAGGGGTTGTACTGTAGATGCCGAGGAGGGTGTCAATAGAAGGTCGGGAGTGGTTGAGGGTTCTAATCCGTTGGGGGGTTGGGAGTGTTGGAAGAGGCTTGGGAGGAAAGGGGAGAGAAATGGATGAAAGGATGAAAAGACGTATAGGCGAAAGAACCTGGATTAAGTTGGTGTGGAGAGAGAGAGAGAGAGTGGGGATGAGGAGGGGTGGTATAGGTGATTATGTGCGCACAGTCGTTCGAGAAATGTGAAGTCCATTCACTTTCAATGACTGTACGCAGGTGTGTCCAGTTGTAAGCGTTCGCTCGTTCGTCAGTCGAATGTCTGCTCTCTGAGACCAGTGTGTGTGGGGGGGGGGGGGCGCTCGTGCGTGCCTTCATGTGTGCGTGAGTGTGTGTGTATGCTCCCAGCATGAGTACCTGTTTGGAGTGAGCAGAGACTGTCTTTCGATCTCTCCAGAGTTCAGGCGGGATGGGGGTGCCAGACCATTCCTGATTCATCGTGTAACGTTATGCGGCGGCCTGTTTTCTATGTGACCATGTCCTGGGTAATGTCCTGTGGATACAACAGCTCTGGTTACTTTTCCTCCTGCGGATGATTGGACTATAAACAGTATGAATGAATATACTAAAAAGCGTCCTGAGATCACCAGCTACGGGGAGGGGGAGGGGGGGGGTGGGGGGGCTTCAGGGTCGTTCACTATATCTTCAGTATCACAATATACTTCATTATCACTATATTTATTGATACGATTAATGAGTGTCTGCCTAGAGAGAGCATCTCCCCTCCTCTCCCCCCCCCCCCCCCCCCCCAGCCCAACCCCACCACGCTATCCCCCCGCCCCCTCCCCACCTTTCCTCTCCCCCTCTCCCCCTTCCTTTCGCCCTCATTTCTCAGTTGCAGCATTTGTCTGGGCGTGCTGCTGACCCCCCCTGCCCTCAAAGCGTTACACCCGCCACAGTCTGGGCACAAGGAGACACGAGTCAGCGGCCTGGTAACGACTCTGACCTGCTGGAACATAGATCCATGGAATGCCTCTGAAGTACTGGAATGTAGATCCATGGGACAGCTCTGAACTGCTGGAACATAGATCCATGGAATGCTTCTGATGTACTGGAATGTAGATCCACAGGATGGCTCTGAAGTACTGGAATATAGATCCATGGAATAGCTCTGAAGTACTGGAATATAGATCCACGGGATGGCTGTGAAGTACTGGAATATAGATCCATGGAATAGTTCTGAAATACCGGAATACAGATCCCTGGAATGGCTCTGGAGTACTGGAATATAGATCCCTGGGATGCTCTGAAGTACTGGAATATAGACCCATGGGATAGCTCTGAAGTACTAGAGCATAGATCCATGAGATGGTTCTGAAGTACTGGAATAGAGATCCATGGAAAAGCTCTGAAGTACTGGAATATAGATCCCTGAATGGCTCTGAAGTACTGGAATATTCATACATGGAATAGATGTGGAGTACTAGAATATAGATCCATGGGAGAGTACTGGAAAATAGATCTACGGAACAGCTGTGAAGTGGTGGAATATAAATCCCTGTAATGGTTCTGAGGTAGTGGAATACAGATCCCTGTAATGGCCGTCGACATTTCGATCGTGAACATTTCGGGCCGTCGACGCTTTTTGGTAATGGATATTTGGTCCATTAACAAAAATATCAGGCCATGGTTTTAGTTTTGTTGTCGTTGTTTTTTCTGTTGTTTGTACTCTATGGACATTTTATGGTCAGGGTCTTTTGGGTCTTCATCATGGGCATATCCATCATGAACATTTCGCGGCCTAGGACATTTTTTTGGGTTTTCTGGGTCATGGATATTTCGGCCATGGAACACTCTAGGACGTGTGGCCAGTTTGTGGGCCATGGAGATGTCGGTTATGTTCATCTTGGGTCAGAGCGCAATTTGGGCCATGAACATTTCGGTCGTAAGACGTTTCAGACTCTGGACATAGCAAGGCCTTGGACATGTAGGCCGTAGTTATAGACTTTTTTGGGCTTCTCTACTACCCCCCCCCCCCCCCCCCCCCCCCCCCCCCCTTGTTCTTCCACCCCTTCCTTCTCAACCTCAACCCCCTCCCCATCTTTCTCCCGTCCCTCACAGGATCCATCCCTTTCGCAAACTTTGTTCGCCTATAAAAGCGTAGTTCCTGCCGACCCGTTATCCACATTTCCTTGTTCCCCCCCCCCCCCCCCCCCCCCCCCCCCCCCCCCCCATAAAACATCTCCTTCCCACGCCCACCCTCCCCGTCGCTCACCCTCCGCCTCACCACCCTCACCTTCACCGTGAGAGCATCTCACAATGGAGTTGACGTTTTGGTGGATGTAATCGAGTCGTGTAATAACGGCCTGGTAGCGTGCGAGACGAGATAAAGAGCGTTTATGGGGAGTCGGCCGAGCCAAAGCTTTCCTGCGGGGCAGTGTTAACATGGCTTACCAGCTTTAAAACACACACACGCGCAACACACACACACACACACACACACACACACACACAGAGAGAGAGAGAGAGAGAGAGAGAGAGGGAGGGAGGGGGGCACACATAATAACCGTTTTCCTTACGAAAAAAGAATGTGGAAGACTGAGAAGGTTGGTGGTGGTTGTTGTTGTTTGTTTGTTTGTTTTTTTTGTTTTGTTTCCACACGAAAACGGTAATGCCCACTCAAGTGTCGGCTTCGTAATGACTTTGTTTTTGCTTGCGCGCAAAATGTGACGGGTAGAGTAACATCGTCATGGAAACGGATAATTATGACTCGTGAAAAGGGATCAGCAACAAATCATGGGTGTGCGCACTTGTGTCACAGCGCAGACACTTGGGCTTTGAAAAGACTGCTGTGCACAGGTGAAGACTGTGCCATAATTCACTGTTTTCACTGCTTACAGCTCCACAGGGTCATAAAGCTTGTTTTCTTTCTTTTGACTCATTATCAGATATCTTGACGGCGTCATTACCAGTGGCAATGTTAGTCTTGCTGTGAGGATGATTGTACTCACGTGATATTCGCTACTACTTTTTTTATGTCGCAACTGCCTTTTTTTTTTTTCTTCTTTTTTTTTTTTTTTTTTTTTTTTTTTTTTTTTTGGACTGATTACTTACTGTTTTTTACTCCACATGAGAGCAGTGAGGATGAGTGTTTTCGGTGATTATGACTGTGATGATTTCTCTACGATAAGACCATATTCATCATCAGAACAGCCGTCACGACGTTTTGATACTTATAAGATCCCATAGTAGTTGGCGGGTTTTTTGTTTGTTTGTTTTGTTTTGTCTTTTTTTGTTGTTGTTGTTTTGTTTTTTTGTTTGTTTGTTTTTGTTTGTTTTGTTGTTTTTTTTTTTTTGGTTTTTGGTTTTTGTTTTTTTTTTGTCATCAGCAGAGTAGAGAAGATGTCTGGTCGATGTCCCCAGCACTGTCCGGCAGAGCTGGTCACACCGTGGTCTTCTTGCCGGTCACACTAACGCCGCCTGACGCCTTCCCGTAAAGGGTTCAGAGCCGTGCCATTCATGACTGAGAGAGCTCTGGTGGCTGGAGCGCTGGGGGGTTAGAGAGAGGATGGAGACGGGGTGGGATGGGAGGAAGGTTAGAGGAGAAGCGGAGGCGGGTGGGGAGGGGGCGGGGGGTTGGTGTGAGGGGGGGGGGGGGGAGGGGGGCTAAGAGTGCGGGGTCGCGTTCTGCTTTGAGGACTGTGTGAGGAGATCGTCCACTTCTGCCTGAAGATGTGCTGTGGAATTTCAGAATAAGCCGTTATCAGAATCCACCAGTTCACATTCCCAGCGTCAACGAGGGATTCCGAGAGACGAAGGATTTGGGTATGATGTTCACGACTCTGGTGATAAATATCGATGTCAGTTCAGTTGCTGGCATGTCCGAGGAGAATCGCCGGTTCCTTTGCTCAGAATGTTCAGCATTGCTCAAGCTAGATCAAAATGCATCGGTTCTTTAACAGCGTTTTGCAGCATCAAACTGCTAAAGATAGTACGCGTTATAGGAATACAACCATTTAGTTATCGTGGTCAGTGATTTCTTTTTAACCCACTAGCTTTTAGAAAACGAGGTACAACCCGAAGGTTACGGATGGCATGTCCTGCTGTGATCGTCAGATTACGTGGCTGTCCTCTGAAAAAAGATTGCTGATATACGTTTGTACCGTGTCATGCACGTATCGGGTGTACATCGCTTCGGTCAGGTGTACTTTGAATCGTTTCAAGTGGCTTTGAAGACCGCGGTGCCGGTGTCGTATAATATCTGGGAACCGTGATATCTGGGAACGCGTTCCCAGATTTCCTGTACTTCCAATCGTGAAATCTGAGAACGCGTTCCCAGATATCACAGTAAATCTGGGAACGCGTGCGAAAAAAAAAAAAGAGTGACAAGGAGGCCAAAGATCTCAATTGCACCTAAAGACAATTGTTTCCTACCTTATCTCGAAAATCCATTCTTTTTTCGTCTTCTTTCTGCCCTTCTGAGCTCTGAAAGACCACGTTCCCAGCTTCATGGGCCTTCCCAGATATCACAGTACATTTTGGGAACGGGTTCCCAGATATCACAGTACATTTGGGGAACGCGTTTCCAAAAAAAATCTGTGGTATCTGGAAGCCTTCCCAGATATCACGTTCTCAGATTTCACGCGACGCCGTAGCCTCTGTCAAAATCTGCCGAAATCTTGCCAGATATCCAACTAGTATGTGTGTAAATAATAGGCAAATCGCAGGGGTTACACGTAAATCCACTAACAACTCTGTTGACGCTAACACTTGTTCACACAGACTT
>JADBJO010003954.1:27500-35000 GCA_016801955.1 Conus betulinus | reverse complement strand
AATGAAACTCGTCTCGGTGTGTTGCCGTTATCTTTCTGACAGAATTATCGGCGCACTTACTTACCGGTCATGCCGGCTGCACACCGGCCATTCGTATTTTACCCACTCATACCTTTTGAAGAGTGAAGAAGCTCCATGGTGCATTCCATGTCATGTGCCACTCACAATGAAACATGTTCTTTTAGAGTGTTGGGACTTGCACGATGTGAGACACAAACATTTTACAGCACATTCCATGAAAACCTTGTTCAGAGACGTTCCGCCTGACGCGATCCCTGAGTTCTTGAAAGAGATTAATGTTTTTTCATTGGATTTGAGATTTTACAGTGGAAAGATTTTTAAACAAACTTTCGGGTGGGTTTTTCGATGTATTTTAAGAATTGTGTGAATGATTGACTTGTGAGTTGATTTTAACGTGGTGACAGCCCTGATGTGGCCCTTTGTGGTCGGCTGGGCTATAACTAACATTATCTCATCTCATCTCATCTCATCTCATCTCTCGCCTCGCCTCGCCTCGCCTCGCCTCGCCTTATCCTTATCGGTCTATAGAACTGTCAGAGCAGTCTGTCAAGTCTTTATGCACAGACTGTGAGCGCATTGTCTTTTCTTTCTTTCTTTTTCTGAAGAGTTCCTCATGACTTTCCTGCTCTTCCTTTGCATTTCCCTCAACAGCCTACGAGTTGCTTGTTCTGCGAACCCCTTTCGCCTTTCTTCAGGAAGGCTCGGCTGTTGTCGGCTCTCGTCACATCCGCTGCGTCTTCTTCGGGTCTTTCTTCTGCGTCGTCATGTCGCCAGGGATTTCTAAGAAAGGCAGCGTCCTTCCTGTTGCATTGACTGACCGCTAGGTCCCAAGGATCCAATACGCAGCGAGCTTATTGACCAGTAGACAAGAGTTGTTGTTAGTGTGTGTGTGTGTGTGTGGGGGGGGGGGGGGGGGGGGGGGGCATGTGTGAGTGTGTGTGTGTTTGTGTGTGTGTGTGTGTGTGTGTGCGCGCGCGTCTTTAGCTGAAAAGGAACTTTTTTTCGGTGGGTGGGGGGGGACGGAAGGGGGTGGGGCGTTTCTTTTAGATTTCAGCGTTACATCTCTCTCTCTCTCTCTCTCTCTCGGCCCTTGCCCCGTTAAGGGACTAAGTATGACTAGCGACTAAGACATACAAAACTTTTAACAAACACACATATCTTCATAACATTAAAAGTTCATCCATTATAGTTAAGGCGTAGATGACTTTAAAAGGAAAAAAAAAAGAGAGAGAACCATTGAAACAACAAACAAGAATAAAGATTACAAAGAAGAAAGGAGTCAACACACAAATATGAATAAATTGATCCTCTTATCGAAGGGAATAGAGAGAGAGAGAGAGAGAGAGGGAGAGAGAGAGAGAGAGAGAGAGATTCCTTTTGTTAAAAAAAAAAAGATATATATATATATATACATACATATATATATATATATATATATATATATATATATACATATACATATACATATATATAATATATATATATATATATATATATATATAATAATAATAACATACAACAAACTGCTAAGGATAATAATTAGACAACTACAATGCATCAATAATATCAACATTTTTATGTGTTATAAGGCAAAAACGAGAACGAACGGTACTACAATCAGTTATCAGTAAGCAGCAATGAATGCCTAGCATCAATAATCATAACACTTATACATTAAGGCCATTGCCCCTTATGAAGGGGGGTATGGAGAACATAACATTATAAGAATTATGAAGAACCCTAGAAAGACTTAATGGACTACTCTCTCACGAGGTCGTAACTCATCTAAACTCAAATGGCTTGAATAAGTAAATTGAGAAGTTTCTTTCTATGCTTTCATTCTGAGATGCCGTCAGCAGACTTAACCAAAAGTGACGGGTATCCCTAGAAAACTTGGTCGGTATAATGATATTGCGGAAAGCCAGTTTGGGCAGAGTGTGGGAACATTTTGGCGTCGAAAGGCAATAGTAGCTGTTTCCCTCAGAACCAAAAAAAAGAAAAAAATCGAACAAGTATATCTTTGAGGAAAATGGCGAAAAGAGGGAAAACGCTTATTCATCGCGAGGATCACGACTATTTTTGTAGCTGCTATCGTCTTTAGACGATAAAATACTCCCATACCCTCCCCCCCGAACTCGCCTGCCGGTAGACTGGAGGAAAGTTGTGCGTGCGTGCGAAAGTCATCGCGAGTGACGGCCTCTGAACCAAGGGCGAGGTCACGTGACCCACGACTTCCGCCCCGTGGAGTTTGGCCTCGTGCAAAAAATGGACAGCAGTGATGACTCTGAACTGCACCAGTTCAAAGATAGGAGAAAAGATTTGAATGGGGTAACTTATTTCTGTCTTCATCGGTCAGTGTCTTAAACCTTCATCACGAAATGTGGTGAGGGTCTCTGTCTCTGTCTCCGTCTCTCTCTGTCTCTCTCTCTCTCTCTGTCTCTCTGTCTGTCTGTCTGTCTGTCTCTCTCTCTCTCTCTCTCTCTCTCTCTCTCTCTCTCTCTCTCTCTGGTGGTCTTGTCTTGTCTTGTCTGCACTATTCTCCTACGGATCAAAACTGTTTTTCCCTGTTTCATTGAGGATCGTGTTTGTTTTTCAATGAGGACCACACTTCTTTTTTTTTTTCTCCTGTTTCCCGTGGAAAAGTGACTGATATCTTTGTTTTCCTGCGGAAAACAGCATATTATCGCTAGGGAAACTAACGGGTGGAGGGTGTGTGTGTGGCGGGAACAGATATGATTGCTATTTACTACTGGTATCATTGGTATATAGCGAAAAGAGGTACAAGAGCTACCATTTTTAGGATTACAAGTACCTACCTTCTCAAGGATCAGAACTGTTTTCCCTTTTTTGGGTTTTGTTGTCACTGTTGATTTTTTTGTTAGGAGAATAGCTGTTTTCCTCTCAAAAAGCAGGGAAAATGGTTGTGATTTTGTTTTTGTTTTTGTTTTTTTTTTTCATCACAGAGATCATAACAATTTTCCTCGGGGGGAAATAGCGAAAACTACTCATCTTTGGAAAGACCGAGGAAAACAGCTATCAACCCCAGAAAAACAAGTTGTGACCCCCTATGAATAACAGCTTTTAACCCCGTTTTCCTGAAGGATGATAAGTGTTTTCCTGGGAAAACGGATATTATCGGCTTTTGAAACTAGCGTGTTGCCGTAGGAGGAGGGAGGGAGAGGGCGGTGGAAGAAGAGAGTGAGGATGTCGCATTTTCGGTGGAACCAGTCAGACGAAGGTTTTGGTTTTTGTGTAAGGGAGGAATAAGAATGGCAGAACAAAATTCGAAAAGATTTTCGTTTTGAAATCTTTTCGTCTTTTAAAACAGCACTTTATCTTGTCTGATCGTAAGATTAAGGTGGACGGTATACGGAAAGAAGTAAATTAGAAACTAGATCGTTTAATGTTGTTGTGTGTGTTATTGGTGTTCGTGTCTTTTTTGTTTGCGAATCTTCATTTTTTTTTTGTGGGTTTTTTGTTGTTGTTGTTGTTGTTGCTGTTTTTGTTTTTGTTTTGTTTTGTTTTGTCGGAGTCGGTGATTCGTCCAATTTTGTAAATTCTCTGTGATCGGGCCAGAGGGTCTGCCTCGCACGTCAGTTGAAAAGGCAAACGGGCAGGCGCCGGTTTGTCGTCAGAGTCAGAAAGGGGGAAAAGGGAAATGGTACGAGAGGCAGAGAGTAGAGAGAGAGAGAGAGAGAGGGGGGGGGGGGGGGGGGGGGGGGGCGGGAGAACGGATGGATGTGAGGCGTAGTGGAAGAAGAGAAGTTGGAGGAGGAGGAGGAGGAGGGATTGTGCGCGTCCAGTTGTTGTCACATGATGAGGGCGGTTGCGTTTTCTGTGTAGAAATCTGAGAAGGAAGGGGGGAAATGGAAGACTGGGGCAACAGCCGAGATTGATAGTGACGTTTGCGTGCGCGCGCGCGCGCGCGCGCGCGTGTGTGTGTGTATGTGTGTGCGTGTGTGTGTGTGTGTGTGTGTGTGTGTTTGGGTGGGTGTGCGCCTGCCTGCCTGCGTTTGTGTGCCTGCATGCATGCGTATGCGTGTGTTTGTGGACAGCGAGGGGGGAACAGGGGGCGGGGGTTGAGTTGGGCGCGCGCGCGCGCCCGCTGCCATAGGACCCTTTGTTTCCATTTCTCATTTCCCGAATAAATCCAAACCCAAAACTGTTTTGTGGATTGAAGAACCTCCCTTCCTCCCCCATCCCTCTCTCTCTCTCTGTACTACTGTGTGTGTGTGTGTGTGTGTGTGTGTGTGTGTGTGTGTGTGTGTGTGTGTGTGTGTGAGGAGAGAGAGAGAGAGAGAGAGAAGGAAGGAGACAGAGAGGGAAAGATAGACAGACAGACAGGTAATAAAGAGGAAGAACCCAAAAGACAAAAAGCTTTAAAAAAAAAAAAAAAGTATTCAAAAGAAAAAAGAAAAGAAAAAAAAAACGACTGGTAAACGATCATACAAGGCTATTTTTTCCGGGGAAATCAAATGTTGCTGCCTTTTGGAATTAAAGAAATACACATTTTCCGTCAATGAGCTACTAAAATCCCTGAATCAATGTTGTGTCTGAGGCCAGCTTTTGCATGAAAATTAGCAAAACTTTTACGAAGTTTTGTTTTCTTTTTGTTTGTTTTCAAAGCATATTTGAAATCTGTATAAATGTGAGTCCAGGCATTCAAAGCTTCACCCAAAGGAAAAGTCAAGGACACAACGGATATTCAGTAATCTCCCATACAAGGGATGGTTGGCAACGATGATTGTGGATCAAAATGGCTGTTTATGATAATGGTTATCGACAAGTATGCCATTGCACGATTTCTTGTGACTGTAGATTCGCTGATACGCGTTAAAACGTCTATATTCTCTTCCCCCCCCCCCCCCCCCCCCCCCCCCCCCCCCCCCCCCCATTCACAAAGTTTGTTCTCGTTATTTTTCTTTTCACTTGTGCTGTTGTTCTTCCATATTTTGAAAACAGTCACTGCTTAGGTGCAACATGAGTAAACAAATCATGGTTTGTGTAAGTCAAATGACTTCAAACAACAATCAATCATTGTCACATAGGGATTTTCAGCACTTAACCCTCCAAATGACTCTTTGTTGTCGTTGCCGACCTCATTTTATTGGTGGGTCAACTGTTTTTGTTTTGTTTTGTTGTTTTCTTTTTTTTTTTTTTTCTTTTTTTTTTTTTTTTTTTTTTTTTTTTTTTTTTGGGGGGGGGGAGGGTTGTTTGTTTTTTTATAATATCTACTGATTTCATCGGACAAATCGATACAGTCTGAGGTACAAATGAAAAAAAAAAAAAAACGCAGGTAATGCGTCTCCAATCTGAATTGTTCAAGAGACCTTGAACACCGGCCAAGGTCGCGGAAGGTCAAGGTCACGAAAAGGATCCTCCCATTCAGTAGGTTGTTATTGACGTAGGAAATGGGGGGTACGGATGACACGTCCGGAACCGTGCTCCGGAAGATTCGAAGATGGCCGACGGGCTCGTCGTCAGTTACCGTCGGCGGCCGAAATGGAAATCCCCCGAGGTCGCCTCGCCTCCGCCCTCACTCCCGTCCATCATCGCCAGTGACCGCCGGTGGCGTGGCGCCGTCCCAGACCTGCTGATGGACGGGGTTGTTTATGACGGTTCGGTCATTGTCGTCGACTAAGGGGTCCGTAACCCCTGTCCTCTAGGACGTCTCGCTCACGGGGGTAGTGTACGTAGTGCTGAGATGCAACTTGGTGTCGTCTTTCGTGGGCTCGGGCGCTCTTTGGGCCTGTGTTGGTCTTGTTAGAAGACTCGGGGTTTTTCGTGTCTTCACCGGTCCGTTGCCTTTGCCTATCTTTATTCTGGCTGGTTTGTCTTTTCCAGCAAGATAACGCAAAACTTGCTCAGCTGATCTGTAATGAGACTTGGTGCAAAGATGGAATATGAGCCAAGGATGTCACCGTTGGATTTGGCGGGGGGGGGGGGGGGGGGGGGGGGGGGGGGGGGGAGATCCGTATTTTAAAGGTCGGACTTGGCAGAGGTTTGCGTTGCCTCACGTGCCCTTTTTCCGTTTATAGTGGTGGTGATAGTTGTTTGCTGTTCGTTTTGCGGGAGTGTTTGCATATACACTGCACGAAAACTTAACACATGTCATTGAAATGGGCAGACGCAGCTCGACAATCAATTACGTCTGTCCAACAGGTTATGTCGTCACCCGTTGTGTGTGGTTTTGGCTGATATGTTATCAAGATGACGTTAAAAAAACGGATGAATCGATTTGAAAAGCACATCGGGGGGGGGGGGGGGGGGGGGGGGGGGGGGGGGGGGGGGGGGGGGGGGGGGGGGGGGGGGGGGGGGGAACGTGGTGGCTCAAAGACGAACGTGTCAAGTTTTGGTACGAAAGGCAGAGGGCGGTTCCACGTGCTTGGTGGAGGTTTGCGCTTTCCCTTGTGATCTGTGCTTTTTGCCACCTGTATTTTCACCGCCAGTACTTTTCCACCGCCATTTTCTGGACTGTCGCCGCGCGTGTTTGTTTGTTTGTTTTGTTTGTTTTATCTGGGCCAGGTTCGTTTCTATAACGAGGGGGAACTCTTCACTTTGCACACCGCGTGTCTAGTGGCCAGCACACAAACTGAGCTTTTCTGTCATGAATTTTCCGTTGTGTAGTGACGTGTGGTTGTGGCACGGTGTGTGTGTGTGTGTGTGTGTGTGTGTGTGTGTGTGTGTGTGTGTGTGTGTGTGCCACAACCGAAGGAGGACAGACCGATTTTTCAAATGACTTGAAAAAAAGAAAAAAACGTTAGCGTACGTATTCCAAAAGCGTTCGATATGAACGCGCGCGCGCGCGCGCCTATATGCTTCTTTTTCACAGGTGCAACAACCAACTTTGGGGCTTTATAGAATTCTGTGAGGTCGGAGGGTTGAATCCTGGTAAAACCTTTGGATTGAAGGGGGAGAGTTTTTTTCGTCTCCCAGGGTGTGTGTGTGTGTGGATGCGTGCGTGCGTGTGTGTGTGTGTGTGTATGTGTGTGTGTGCGCGTGTGCATGTGTGTTTGTGTGTCTGTGCGCTGACCTTCCTGTGGCTTGAGCGCCCCATTTTCACATGTCCGCCCAGGCAGGGGATCTGATAACGCACGTGACGTGAGAGACACCGGTGACCCTGTCGCCTTCCACGGGTCACGCCACCCGCCCAGCATGCCGGGGCTTAGCGGGCTGTAAACATTGCCCGCGCCCAAAACACAACCAGGGGGAGCTTATCTCACGGAGGCGTGGAGAGGAGGGAGGGAGGGAGGGAGCAATTTAAAAAAAACTGCACGAGATAACCTCCCCCTTTTTTTTTTATACTTTAATGGGCGATTTCTGTGGCAGTTGTAAAGAACAGTGAAGTGTTTTGTCATTTTCATTTTTGAAAGGGTTTCGTGTTGATGTTTGACGGAATGTATGTAAACCGCAAACGGACAGAAGTGTTTGAAGTTCTGCCCAGGGGGGTGACTGTGGCCTGGTACAGCGGCGTAAACT
>JADBJO010003954.1:0-25000 GCA_016801955.1 Conus betulinus | reverse complement strand
CAGCATGCACGCGCGCGCGCACACATACACACTTCACACACACACACACACACACACACACACACACACACACACACACACACACACACACACACACACTCGCGCCGCGCGCGTGAGTGATTACGTATATTGCTGGAAATTCCGAGTATTGCTTTTGCCTTTTTGAATCTTGATTTTTTTTGCCTGAGGTGTACCGCTTGGTTAACGGAATAGACAATATGACTTCAATTGTCATGTCTTGTTTGAATCTGTGTCTGTCACTGTTTCTGTCTCTCTGTGTCTGACATTGTCTGTCTGTCTGTCTCGGGGGGGGGGGGGGGGGGGGGGGGGGGAGGGGGGAGGGGGGGGATAATGTGCATATTCATGTTTGTAAATATACCCACGATTATGGTTAAGAGAACGCGCGCACTCGGGTTTACTAGAATGTGGAATACATCCATGTATGCGGAGCATGTGTGTGTGCCTGCACATGCGCGCATACGTGTGTGTGTGTGTGTGTGTGTGTGTGTGTGTGTGTGTGTGTGTGTGTCTGCGCGCGCGCGTGCGTGCGTGGGTGTGCGCGCGCAAGCTCCGTGCAATTGTGTGTGTGCGCGTGTGCGTGTGTGTGTGTGTGCGCGCGCGCGTGCGTGCGTGCGCGTGCGCGCGCAGTAAGAGAGAGAGAGAGAGAGAGAGAGAGAGAGAGAGAGAGAGAGAGAGGATATTTCAAGCTTTCTCACGTGGAAAGATTTATTCAGTACGTGTGAGTGCGTGCGTGAGCGCGCACTGGCATTTGCTCATTTTGAGTTTTCACAAAGGCGCCTCGGCTGATTCACGCTAATTTTACTGAATAGTGGTAAACGTGGCAAACACGCACGCACGCACACACGCACGCACACACACACACACACACACACACACACACTCTCTCTCTCTCTCTCTCTCTCTCTCTCTCTCTCTCTCTCTCTCTCTCTCTCTCTCACACACACACACACACACACACACACACACACATAAAACTGAAGTTCCCACAAAACTTTACGAAAGACACACAACGCCCATCTTAATTCGTTAGTGGAGCAACGGGTCTTGTCCAAGAACAACGCTGACCTTGACTTCTGTTTCAGCTACGGTATGTCCGATGCCGCGTAAGTAGAAACTTTTCCTTTGTGTGTAAACTGTGGTGTGCAAACCAAAAGTGGAGACCCAGTTGTGTGCATGTTTTCCCACCCCACACCACCCAATCAGTTCTCCGTTTGCTGGTCGACCTTGCATCCAACGGGCTCGTGACCTCCTTTCGTTATCCCTCGTTTGATTGGCTGTTTGGTGTCGTCTGCGTGATGGTGCATTGATTTTTTTTTTTTTTTTTTTTTTTTTTTTTTTTTCTCCGACGGGAAGTACAAATTCTGGGTATGTATGCAGGCATGGTTTTGAGTCTTTTTTTTTTTTTTTCAAACTGCTTTTGAAGTTATTGTTGCAACTGTTGTTCAGTTGTTTCCGTTTGGTGTTTGAGGGGTTGATATGTTCGTGTGCATCTATCTCATGTATTGTTTATCCCATCCCTTATGTATGAATATCTCCAACGTATTCAAAAGAAGGGGTGGTGAAAATGTTTGCATGATTAATTTAAAGGGCCGTGTACACGTATCTTGTGGGCGATTGGCGCGATAGCTTTCATTCTGTTCGAGTCAGGTAGCGACATGATAACGGGAAAGCGTTCCTGCATGTTTGGTCGGAATTGTATGTTTGATGGTTCAGTTACCCTTTTTCTCTTTCCCTTTTGTCAACCCCCTCAACTCCCTCTTCCCCCCCCCAGCGAACTTCATCCCACCTCCTATGCCTCCCTCCCTCCCTCTCTTCCACGCTCCCTTCCTGTAGGCCCCTCCCCCCCCCCCCCCCCCCTCTCCCCTACTGGCACGACCATCGGCACACGTGATACACGCTCATCACCATCAGTGTTTTTTCTCTTGTGTCCTCTTTCCGTCAAGGATCAAAGTGAATTTAATTTTTAAAAAATTAAAAAATAAAAAAAAACGCCCTAAATGTTTTATAAATGCTAGACAAACACACGTTGGCGCGTATAAACTAAAATGCGCTTCATATTTGACGAAAAGAAGCTTTCTTTCGATCGGAAGTCATTTTTTTTGGTCTCCATTTTTAAGTAAGGGGCCATAAACTCCCAGGTTGCCCCGTCTCTTTCCCCTCCTCCTCCTTCCTCCCTCTCTCTCTCTCTCTCTCTCTCTCTCTCTCTCTCTCTCTCTCTCTCTCTCTCTCTCACTGTGTTTCTGTGTGCACATGTGTATGTGTAGGCCTGTGTATTTCTGTGTGAAAATGTCGATTGCCGTTCGAAAAAAAAAATGACCATTTGTATTTGTGCATTTTTGGTTGTTGTTGTTGTTTGTTTTGTTTGTTGTTATTGGTTTTTTTTTTGGAGGAGGAGGGGGGGGGGGGGGGTGTTGTTGTTGTTGTTTTAGCTGTGAATGAGTGAAGAAACTGGTGACCTGCGTTTGAGTAAATCTCAAGAACATATTCGATTTAACTCCTAAGACCTTGTGGTTGGATTCTACTGGAAAAAAAGAGTACAATGGTTTGAGTGGGCGCATTTGGGAGAAAAAGCATGTATGCGCATTTGTGTGTGTGTGTGTGTGTGTGTGTGTGTGTGTGTGCGTGCGTGGTTATGCATGCGGGTGTGCGTGTGTGGGGTGTGTATGTGCGCGCGTGTTCGCGCGCGCTGTTCACATGTGTGATTGTGCGTGTGTGTGCGTGTTCGCGCGCGCTGTGCACACGTGTGTGTGTGTACCAATTATTTGACAAGAAATTGTGTCAGAGAGAGAGAGAGAGAGTTCAGTCAAAATGTTAATCAGACGATAAACTGGTGTCAACTAGTGTGTGTGTGTGTGTGTGTGTGTGTGTGTGAGCGCGCACGCGCGCGCGCGTGGGTGGGGTGGAGGGGGGAAGCATCTGCATAAATGCACATGTGTGTGTGTGTGTGTGTGTGCGCGCGCGTGCGTGCGTGTGCGCGCGCGCGCACAGAATTGCCTTTCTTTTTCGCTCGAGAGTTACTTGTTCCAATCTTGAAAATGAGTAAATTATGAACTGTCATTATTATTCTTGTTTGATTGATACTTGTTTGGTGTGTGGTACCGTTCCTAATGATAACACAGTTTTGGGGGGGGGGGGGGGGGGGGGGGGTGGGGGGGGGGGGTGGAGGGGGGGGGGGGGGGGGGGGGGGAGGGGGGGTTGCATACGTGAACTGTATCTCCTCGTGGTGTAAACATTGTGTACAATTGTAAACATTGTCCGTCTTTTAAAGCATAAACAATGTATACATGTGCGAACAGTATTTTCTTTCATGGTGTGGAGGATGTGTAGATGTGTGAACATTATCTGTCAGTAGTACATATATAGTGTGTGCATGTGTGAGCGTACCAGTCGTAATATAAACGATGTCAAGATATGTATTTGAACAGTATCTGTCATGGCATGAATATTCTAGATGTGTGAACAGTATTTGGCATGGTGTAAACAGTGTGTTGATGTTTTAAACGGTCTTTGGCATGGTATGAACAATGGGTGAAAAGTGCCTGTCTGTCGTAGAAGAAACAATGTGTCAGTGGTACCTCTCTGTCACAGTATTACAATAAGCAAAATATGTGAAGAGTATCCGTGTGTCATGATATGATCAACGTGCATCTAGACGTGTGAGCAGTACCCGCAGTGTGTAGATGTGTTAACAGTACCTGCGTGTCGTAGTATGAACAGTGGGTAGATGTGTTAATTGTACCTGTGTGTCGTAGTATGAACAAAGGGTAGATGTGTTGATAGTACCTGTGTGTCGTAGTATAAACAATGGGTGGATGTGTGAACAGTTCCCCATCTGTCACAGTACGAACAGGGTGCAAGTGAGTGAACAATACTTACTTGTCATGGTATATACAATGGCAGCATGGTGGAATAGGTACCTGCCTGTCATGGTATAAACAACGCGCAAATGTGTCAACCGTACCCGTTTGTCTTATGAACACTGTGTAGATGTGTGAACAGTAGCTGTCTGCTGTAGAACGAACACAATGTGTAAATGCAGGAACGTCATCGGTCTTAGTATAAACAATAACAATGCGCAGGTGTGTGAACATGCGTCTGTCTTTGTGTAAAGAATTTCTCGATGTGTGGGCAGTATGTCTCATGGTATAAACAAGAAATGCCGTGTGAACAGGATCTGTCATGGCATAAACAGTATATAGTGTGTGAACAGGATCTGTCGTGGCATAAACAGTATAGTGTGAGCAGGATCTGTCATGGTATAAATAATAAATAGTATGTGAACAGGATCTGTCATGGTATAAACTGTATATAGTGTGTGAACAGGATCTGTCATAGTATAAACAAAATACAGTGTGTGAACAGGATTTGTCATGATATAAACAATGTATAGTGTGTGAACAGGATCTGTCATGGTATAAACAGTATATAGTGTATGAACAGGAACCTGTCAAGGTATAAACAATATAAAGTGTGTGAACAGGATCTGTCATGATATAGACAAGATATACCGTGTGAACAGGATTTGTCATGGTATAAACGAGATATACCGTGTGAACAGGATCTGTCACAGTATAAACAATTTAACAGTGTGTGTGAACAGGATCTGTCATGGTCTAAACAATATATAGTGTATGAACAGGAATCTGTCGTGGTATAAACAATATAAAGTGTGTGAACAGGATCTGTCATGGGGTAAACAGTTTGGTACATTTGTGTTATATTTTCCCTTCTGTCACCATATAAGGAACATGTAGGGTTGTTTGTACTGAAGAATGAGCTGTATCCACACTTTACACCCAGAGGAAAAGTATTGACGGAAAGAATCCCAATGAGAACTATTCGTAAAATTGACGGGTGTGAAAATGGATACGAACAGGAAAAATGTCTTGAAAGACCAGATTTCCGAAAGAAAATCTTTCCCAATTACGTACCACATCCAGCCCCCTCCTCCTCCCCCCCCCCCCCCCACCCCCCGGCCCTCCCCTTCCCCCTACCCAAACATCCTAAATAATGCTGTTTGATTAATGCATGAATAGATCGGGAGCTCACACTCTCTCTTCCAGCGAATCACGCACAACCAGGCGTAACACCCCAATCATAGCTACACCAAACCGTCCGCAGAGACATCACACGATGGCTCAGCAGTTTCGAGGCACGTGACTGCTGACCAAAGGGAAACTATTCTCGCCGGTTCTCGTGAAGATTACAAACGTGTCTTCGGAATGAAAGACATTATTACGGATTCACTTGGAAAGTTGTCCGTCTTCTTTCCTGGGTGTATGTGTCTGCATATTTCAGGGCTGGGCGGAAGGACAATGTTCGAACAGCTCTTGATCGCGCGCGCGCGCGCGCGCGTGTGTGTGTGTGTGTGTGTGTGTGTGTGTGTGTGTGTGTGTGTGTGTGTGCGCGCGCGCGCGCGAACCTGTGTATGTCATGTGGGTGGGTGTGTGTGTGTGTGTTGTGTGTGTGTGCGTGTGCGTGCGTGCGTGTGTGTGTGTGCGCGCGCGTGCGCGGCTTCATGCATGCACTTATTCAAATGTGTGTGAGTGCGTGCGTTTGTGTGTACCTACACTGAAGAAGAGGAATAATGGACGGCATGGACTTTTTTGCCCTTTGCACATGCGTATTCTGCGATAGGAGCGCTACGTGTTTTCTCGTTTCAACATATATCTATGCTCACGCACGCATGTCATCCACCCTCCTCCCCCCGCCCCGCCCCACCTCTCCCTCTCCCTACCACCTTCCCCCGCTTCCGTTTCCCCATTACGATGTTCAAATACAAGCAATGATCTGGGAGGAAAGTACATCATCTGTTGTTTTTTTTTTTTTGTTTGTTTTTTTTTTTTTTTGGGGGGGGGGGGGTAACAGTTTTTTCTCTACACTCTCCCTCTCCCCTCTCCCTCGGTCGGGCCCTCCCCCCGTCCCTGGCCCTCCCTCGCGCTTCGCTGCTCTCTCTCTCTCTCACACAGCGCACACACTTCCGTCCTTCGTGGCGTGGGGTTTCGGTTTCCTCGGGGCCTCCCTCAGGGGGGACGGGGGGGGGGTGGGGGGGGGTGCGTTCCCCCTTTTCGGGTTTCGCCCCCCCCCCCTTGTTCTTCTTCATTTCCTTTCCCCGGTTGGCGGGGTTGGGGGGTGGTGGGGGGGGGGGCGTCGTCGTGGGGGGGCGGGTGGTGGGGTAGGGGGGTTTCGGGGTGGGGGGGTGGTCTTTCCCTTTTCTCTCTTCTCCCCTCTCTCATCCCTCTCCATGGGTGGTGGGGGGGGGTGTGCCGGGTGGGGGGGGGGGGGGGGGGGGGGGGGCGGGGGGGGGGGGGGGGGCTCTGTGGTGGGGGGGGGGGGCGGGCTCTCCTCTGAACGGTTGCTCTCGTCTCCTCTCAATCTCCTCTCTCTCTATGTCCCAAAAGTCGCGCTCTTCCGTCACAGGTGTGCTCTCGAGGTCCGCGCTCCGTTGGGTGGGTCGGGGGGGTGGGGTCGGGGGGTGGTTTCGGTGGGTTCTTCTCTCCCCCGGTCTCGTGCTCTCTCTCTTCTGGGATCTCTCTCTCCGATCTCTCTCTTCCTCTCTCTCTCTCCTCTTTTTTTTCTCAATCCTAGGAGACTGGGAGACGAGCATGTTGAAAAAGCTCTTCGAGCCCGGCTTGAAGTATCTGGCGCGTTCTCTGCTCATAATGGAGATCCCGTTATAGGGTCTGTGGCGGCACAGACCCACCCGGGAGACTGCTGTGATACTCGATCGCGGCAAATGGATGGTGCTGTGATCGTGTGGGGGTGTGTCGGCAGAGGGGGGGGAAGTGTGATGAGCATCTCAGGGTAAAAAAATAAGAAAAACTAGAGGGTGGACATCGTGTGGAGTGGTCACGAGCAAGTTCGAGTCGGGAATGGGCCAAATAGCCTCGCCGTGACCCGGTGATTGAATTTCGAGACGGTCGTAATTTTTTTGCTTACCAATCGGTTTGTTCCCAGCCCCTAAATGTGGTAGAGGGTCGGGGATGGCGGTGGAGTAGTTTGGTGGGGGTGGGTGGTGGTCGGGGCATGGAGTACAGGTAACCGAGCCCAGGCTGTCCCGTATCACGTGCCGATCGCGGCTCGTGGTGACTAGATCGGGGGTGTGGGGGGTGTTGGGCCCTAACACTAAACTGTCTGTGTGTGGGCGACAAAGTGCTGTGCTGGTCGGGGAAATCCCACGGTGGTGTGAGCAGATGTTGGAATAACTCGAACAGTGTGTAGGTGGATACACGCCGGGCAGACAGAGGTGTGGATCACACTTGTGGGCGCGAACTGTGGGCTGAACCATAAAGTGTGAGATATTGGGAGATTATGGGTGTTCATTTACAAGAGCAGCCTAAACGCACTGTACGGCACAGTAAGGAGAGGTGTCAGGAATCTGCTTTCTTACTCGACGTGCGACCGTCACACGGAGTAATGTGATTACTTGTGAGCTCGGGGCACCGATCATGTAATAAAGGGGACACAGATGTCCATATAGTGGTAAATTAAGTTGGGGGATATTTGTAATAGGTACTAAAAAAAAATTGTAGGGAGTATTATTCCTGGAGAGACTCTCTGGTTTCTAAACTTATTTTCGTATATGTGAGGATCACTGCAACTTAGTCGGTATCATGTGATGACTAGGTGGCCTGTATGGAGGTGTCGCATCTCGAGTCATGGTGGCTGTAGACGAGGACGGACGTGGGGCAGTTCCGGCAGATGGCGGAGTGTGGGGTGTACGGGCTGTTCACGGGCGAGACGTCGAGAGGTAATATTCCAGGAGCTGAGCTGATTTCTACTGTGTCGGCGAGAGAGAACGACAGGGCCTGTGGAGCCGGCAGTGGAAAGAGAGACCAAAGGAAGTGGCGGTGGGACAGTGTGGGAATGCACGGTCATGGAACGCGAGTCACAAGACAAGAGAGTAGGCCTTGTGGGGAGGTAAAACGTTACAGACAAGGGGTCGCCGAGGAGATCCGGCGACAACCGCCACACACCCGCACGAACAACTAACAGTACCGGAGGCTCAAAACCGCGCCGCACCAACTTCACGCCAGACCGGCGCGCGGCCGCGCACACACAAGCATGCCTCACGACACGCCGTGCGCGCTCTCTCGCTCTCGCTCTCCTGTCTCGTCTCCCTCCCTCCCGAGGAGCCCTCCCCTCTCCGTGTCTCTCTCTCTCCTCTCTCTCTCTCTCATCCTCCGCACACTTAAAACCTGGGACAATCTTAACAATTTTCTGCAATATGCGAAAGCGCTTTCCACGCAGGCAGTTCTCAACACAAACACACACACAATGGCGACACATAACACACTCCACACACCACACACACACACCCCACACACACACCCACACAACACCCATGTGTTGGGATTTAGGTTGGTGACTGATGTAATCCATCGTTGCGTGCAGATTGATTTATGTTGCCTTATTGTCTTGCCTTTATTTTTTTTGTTGTATGCGTGAGTTACCCGTCAGGCGTGGTCTTGCCTTCAGGTTGCGAGCGGGACACGCGCTCTAGTGGATGCAGCGTCGGTCGACGGTGGTCCTCGAAGCCTCCCTCTCTCTCGAGAAGACTTCGGTCGGGTTCCTCTGTGCGCGGTGGTAGTGCCCCCCCCTCGTCTCGCGGGTGTCAAAGGTCGTCTCTGCCAATCTCGCTCTCGTCTTTCTGTCTCTCGTCGTGCTGCATCCTCCTTCATTAATACGGGACGTCGGGTTGTATGAATAAACAGTTTTAGTGTTTCTGCGCTCTTTCTATGTGCGTAAATGTCCGATTCCTGCGGTATCCATTATATAAGGCGTGTGTGTATAACCCTCTGCGGCGAATCACGGGGAGCCCCGGAACGGGACCCCACGCTTTCTTTCCCGTCGGGGTGGGGGGGGGGAGGGGGGAGGGGGGCGCGGGGGGGTCGTCTCCCCCCCCCCCTGTTTGTGTCGCCGGAAAAGGCAAAAAGGTACAAGTTAGTTGAAGAGGGGGGGGGCGAGAGTCGTGCGGCAGAGTTCATGCTGCGAACGTGTCGGGGGGGTTTGGTGTGACGTGCGAGAACCTTGAAAAAACCCGACTGCATTACCCAGCGCGCTTCCTTCCACCGTCTCGATAAAACGAACAAAAAAGCTATCACTCGTGGAAAGCTGTTGATTATCTTCAAGTCAGAAAACCACACATCCAAGGAGCATGCGTTCTCCTCGAGAAAGAGAGTCTCAGAGACTCAGAGTGAGAGCGAGGGTCGCTCTCTCTCTCTCCTTTCATGATCGGCCAAGCCTAATCAAGAAAAAACAGTGCAGGGGGTCTGTATATGCTCTGGGTTAAAGCTAACGGGGAAAACTCCAGCAATCATGCGAAAGTCACAGACAAGCTCAGTGACGTGAAATTAGAGCATGTGAGGCTGTCGTGTCTGTCGGGTGGTGTTATGTAGTGTGCAAGTGTGGGTTCTTATGTCTGGCTCTCTTGGCTGCCGCCCGACTGCTCACACACACACATCGTCCGGCTTCCCGCCCCGACGATGGCGAAGGCTGGGGATGGAGGAGAATGGCGCAATGGGAGAGACCGAATATATAAAGTAGCGGCGGGTGTTTCGTGTTCAGTCTAAGGCTCCTTTTTTGGTTTGGGTTTTTGGGTTTTTTGGGGTTGGGTATGTGGGGTTGGTTGGGGTTCAACACAGAAAAGTTACTAGGGATCATACTCGCCACGGAGGGGCTCAGGAGACAAAAAGTCCTATTATTGCGGGGTAAAAAAATCCGTGTGTGCAGAGAAGCACGGGTTGGTTTCGGGCGGCGCCAGGTTGTCGCGGTTCCAAACCGCGGGGCGGGGACCTGACGACAGATGGAACAATAGTTACATAGACAATGGATGGGAAACGAAACTAGAAAAGTGACGCGCTCCTGGCTTCTCGGGCGCGAAACAAATCATAGCATAATCGGAGCACGGAGCGTAAACAACAACACACTGGAAGAAAGAGAGGGGGAGGGAAAACAACACACAGACCACAAAAAAAACACAACAACACCACGCGGGGAAGAGAGTCTGACCAAGAAAAAAGGGAAAAAAAAGGGAAGAGAGCAACAGAGGAACGAGCAACACCGCAAAAGGCGCTCACCCAGCGGGATAGTGTATGGGGTGAGATAATTAGGTGTGTGAGATAGGTTTCCAAATTAGCGAGTGACATATTTTTTTTCTGAACCAACGCCATTTGCTGTTTTTGCAGTTGGTTGGGTTTTTGTTGGTCTAGTGTGTGGGGTCTGTAGGAAAGAAGTTTCGGGCCTGTCTCTCTGCCCTTGGCTTTCTGTTTCTGCTTCGCACCGCGTGTGGTCGCTCTTCTCCGTGTGGGTTCTGGGGCGCCGTAATTCTATCTGTGAAGAGTAATTAAAAGAGTCCAATCCCGCTCAACAGATCACGCACTGTTCTACCTTCGCGCTCTTCGTGGTCACCCTTGGGGAGGAGACGGCTGTGGGCGCGAGCCCTGCGAACACGGGGCCGGGTCACAAGTGCCGCATGTGTTGACCTGGCTTACAACAAATCTGGCCGGGTTGGGACCGCGGTGCTCGTTCGCGCACACACACGGAAAGACTGCTGACAGTGAAACGCGGATTCGCGATAGACTGGTAAAACCAGCCGCGTGGCTGAGAAAGGCTACAACTGTAGCCATAATGGCCACTGACCACCGGACGCCCTCCAGCAGTATCGTTCCCAAGTGCGCGCAGCGCGTGGTCGCACGCCGTGATCCGCGTGCCCACCTTGACGGCTGTGTCTCCCAACTCGCGCTACAGAAAAAACAGAGGTCGGGAGAAGAAGGGTAGGGGGGAGGGATGGAGATAAGGGAGATAACACCTCAATGTAAATAGTAGCGGGGCTCACTAAAACCTGAAATAGAGAAAGAGAGAATCAGAGAGACTGACGCGAGTCGAGCCACATGCCATTACAAGACTCGTTATGGGAGAGATAGTGCAAGTGTGCGAACCCACGTTTACGACTACAGTGTCATAAGGTGTAAACACGTTGGGTCCACCCTTATGGTGGTGTGTGTGTCAAAACACCTAGAAAAAAGAAGATGGGGGTTGAGTGTGTTTTAAAACGCATCGGTGATGTAACCGTGACCAGTCATTTCCAGAATTGGGGGTGGATGGCTGTGGTTGTATCTGGTCATTTTGGCGTGGTTCATAATGAAAACCGCATAAACCTTCCCCCGAAAGGATTTTTACTGGGGAAGAGAGGTTACAGATTTTGTGGTGTGGTTGGTTGTTTTTATAAGAAAATCTGTTCTTGTGGGTAAGGCGAGGGTACTGTCTTACGACGTCTTATGTTGCAAAATATGCCCGAAAGAAAGATCCGAACTCCAATACAAAAATCATTTTCTGGGTTTCTGGTCAGGGGCAAAAAACATTAAAACAAACCCTCACAAACCTGGGGGGGTGGGCGCGGGGGGGCATGGGGGGGGGGTGTGCCTGGTGGGGGTGTGTTATGGTGGGGGGGGAAAATGGGGGGGACATGGGGGGGGGGGGGGGGGGGGGTGCTAAAAAAACAAACATGGGACCAGAAAAGTAGGGGGCTGGGGTGATAGCGGTTGGGGAAAATGTGGGTGCAGGGTGAGAGGGAGGGGAGAAAGGGTAAGAAAAAAATTGCGAGAAACAAAAATAAAAACAAAGGAGCAGAAAATGGTTTGCATGTGTCGGGGGGACAGCAAAGAAAAAGAACGAAGGGGGTGGGAGAAACAAAAAAAAAAGAAAGGGGGTGGGGTGGGTGGGGAGAACACCAAAAGAGGGGGGGGGGCGAGGAATGAAAAAACCAGTGGTGTCAAAGTCACGGGAGGATACAAACGGACGTGTGCAGGGCGAGAGTGGATTGTCTTTTGTTGGTTACGGAAAGTACTCGTAGTTCAGGTTAAGTTGTTTTTGGGGTGGGGTGGGTGCTGAATGGGGGGGGGTAGGGCGGCTGAACAAAAGGAAAAAGAACAAATGAGATACGGGGGTGGTGGAGATGTGTCATTGGGGGGGGGGCGGGGCGTGGGTCTGTGGGAAAGAAAAAGGGGGGGGATGGGGGGGGGGCCGGACGGGGGGAGGGTGAACGGAGTACAGGTAGAGTAGAAAGGTGGTGGGGTGGTGAACAAGGGGAGGGTTGACGAAAAGGGGGTGCATATAAACGTACTGGGCGAGAGCCAGGGGGATAATGTGGGGGGGGGGGGGGTGGGGGGGAACTAGAGAATCTAAAATCTTGAATACCGCTTGGGGTGGTGGGGGGGGGACACGAAAAAAAGGGGGGGGGTGGTGTGGAAAAGGGTGTGGTCGAAGTCAGCAGCGGTGTGGTGGGGGGGGGGGGCGGAGGCCGGTGGGGTGGGGCGGGGTTGTTCTCACAACAACAGTGTTGGGTGATCAGGTCTAATACTACGTAGATGGGATTGGTGCTGGAACAAACGAAAGTGTGGGGAGGAGTGGAGGCGGGCCAGTCCAGACGCATGCGGGGGTCGGATATCTGTTGGTGCGTGGCCACCGGGGCCCAAGTCTGGGAGAGAAAAAAAACAAACAGGTTCCATCTGCATATTCATAAAGAAGAAAACCGGTAATAGCCAAATTGTTGTCTGGAACGGCTAGGCTGGTACAACATAAAGGCAAACTACAATGAAAAGTAAAACTCAGATCCACTAAGGGACCCATAATAATTCCTCTAAAAACGGGGCGGTGTTCAGAAAGATCGGGCCCAGAATTTGTTTGTGCCTGGGGCGAGTGTAAGGCCGGGAGTTGGTTACGGCACTGGCTAGGCATGGCCTGGCGGACAGCAGACACACAGGACACAGGCCGGGGAGGGGGGGGGGGTCTCGGGTGGGGTTCCTGGTAGGGGTGGGGTTTGTGGGCGGAAGAAGGCAGGGCAGGAATAAGCGGTAAGGGGGGGGGGGGTGGGGGGGCTCCCGGGGGTCCTCGTAGGTGGAATGACCGGGACATAATAAAATTAAAAATCCAACCACACTCAACTCAAAACAAATGCGGCGCCGTCAGTTGCCTTACACAATAATTACAACAATCACACACTGTTACTTTTTGACGGTGGCGACCCGTATTCGACCGCGGGGAATAATAGAAAGTTGGGCGGCGGTGGGTACCGGTTAGGTCGTTAGGGGACACAGAGCCTAGATATGGTTCCGACCGTACACGTGGCCGAGCAAAAAAAATGGCGTTACGCGAATTTATATCAGGACGTACAAGGTGTGCATTCTCGTTAGTAATTCGCTTTCGCGTATTGGCGCCGGTGGTGTGCTCGGGAAATGCGGGACGGGTGGGGTTCCTGCGTCGGTGAACGAAACTGGGTTAGCGGACAGGTAGCGTCTAAATTGGCTAAACTTACAATAGCACACAATTCACTTGAAAATGCAAAAATCTAATTGGTTAGGATAATCATTCGGCCTCAACGAAGACTTAGACCAGGCCACAACATAATTGGTGAATGAATACACTCAATAGTACATAAAAAATGCATAATATCTGTACATCCGCGATAGAGAGCTGTTTATAAGAGACTGCCACTAGATTGTTTCGATGGATTGTTAAACATGTAAAAAGTCTTGGAGCTCTCTGGTGTGATTTAACGTTCACCAACATCACGTTCCACCCAAGATGCTGTCCAGTTGCTCGTGTAGATAGAAACGGGTCGGTCAATCATGTGTGGGGAAGCGGGTCTTGGAGCCCACAGGTAGGATGAGGAGTCCTGCGCCAGAAGATTCTCTCCCTTGTTGGTGTCAGCTACTGTGGATGGACGTAAAAGCCGCAAGAAAACACTCACATGATGTGCGTGTGACAGAAAAGGTGTCTTCCCCTGTACCATCCTTTTGAACGTTGTTGCCCATGCATATGGCTGCAACGATGTTCCAATCTGCAGGACGCATCCGCGCTGGCGCTAACGTTCAGCAAGTTTGACGCCCTCTAGAAATAGTACCCGGGAACCCAGGTGATGACGCTGTTGGAGCACGCCCAAAGCAGTCTGCCCCCATCAGTCTTTAAACGGTTCAACCGAAGAGAGCAAATTACCGAAAATATGATGTGAATGTGGCGCCCCTAATGCAGCAGACCGTATGCCCGTCGACGCGTTTTCCTGACTTTGCGCTTAGATCAAATGCTTGACTCCTTAGATATTTTTTTTTCTTGAACGCCCCCCCCTCCCCCCCCCCCCCACCCCCCCCCCCCCCCCCCCCCCCCCCCCCCCCCCACCCCCAAATCTTTTTTTTTTTTTTTTTTTTTTTTTTTAGAAAAGGTGCCTCTCTTCTCTTTGCAGGAACACAGCGTCTAGCTCCCTCCACCTTTTTTTCCTTTTTTTTTTTTTCTTTAGTTTCCTTTTGGTTTGGTTGAACAAGTTCATTGGTATTGATGGTCGTCTTGGAATTCGGTCGAACGATCCTTGCCTGTTAGGTAGATATATGAGACCCAACAAAAATCTTGGTGGGCGTCATAGGAAAAAATCCATCTGTGGCAGAATCAGCTCCAGAAAGAACGACGGAAAAATAAAGAATAGGGGGTTGGGGGGGTGGGGGAGGTGGGGGGGGGGGGGGGGGGGGAGAAAGGGGATGAGAATGGCCCTGTGACCGGGGGTGCTGGCTTGGGGGGCCTTTGTTAGGGGGGGGGGGTCTTTCTTGGTGAGAGGAGAGGGTACGGGGGAGAGTTGGTAGTGGAGGGGGGAGGGGGGGGCGGGGGGAGGGAGGGAAGGAAAGGTGGGGTGGGGGGGCGGGGGGGGGGAGAAGGAGACGCGTGGGTAAGGGGAGGAGGAAGGTGGTGGTGGTGGTGGTGCGACGTAGGAGAATGTGGGGAGGGTACGAGATGAATAAAAAACAATAAAGGCTTAGGGAATGAAATAATAAGGATTTCGATACTCGCTGTAATACGGAAAGATTAAACATATACATATCCTTCGGCTCATCAGACAAGCTTGACGGAGCTGCAAATAAAGTGCTTGGTCAATCAGATGGTTGGTTCGCCGTTGCGGTTGTGGTGGGGGGTGTTGGTGTTGTGTGTGTGTGTGGTGTGTGTTGGGGTGGTGGGGTGCTTTGATATCCAGAAAGTACAACGACAGCCAACCATGTTCAGAATCAGCAACGGGAACGAAGCGGATTGGATTGAAAAATTGCTGGAATGTACGAAAAAACCAGGTCCGTGTGTAGGTTTAGTGGATTAACAATACGCCCCGAGCTGCCGAGATGGGAAGGGTGTGGTTGATGATTGGATTTTCGTGTGTTTCTAAAAACGACAAAGACGACCAAAGAGAAAGCGATTCCAATCTATACGTACAAGTAACAAAAAAAGGTCTATGTCTAATGAGGTCCTTGTCTGTGGCCCGGTTTGTTGGGGTGATCCGGGCATGATTGTAAAAAAAGTTTAACCTGTCCAGGTGTGGGTGCAGTGCGGTCGCCGTAAAAATTGTGCAGGAACATGGGAGGAGAGGGTGGGGGGATGAGAGTACCCGGGAAAGGGGGGGAAGTAAGGCCCTAAAGCGAACTCAAAAAAATACTTCATACACAAGACACGATAGTAAAGCCAAAACCTTGCAGAAATCGTAAGGTGGGTCAAAAACCCCGTGTTTTGCCACGTGCCGTGCCCGACGAACTAACATCTCGAACCCAGCACACTCGTTTTGAATTTTCGTTACGAAGGAATGGTCTCGTTTTATGCACAGCAAATGTGCAGCAATGTTTCACTAAACCTTTTCCGTTCAAATGACATGGGCAGTTGGATTTCTTGCACAGCATTTGGTGGTCCCATCAGAGAATACAAAGCTAGCTAAGATGCAAATTTTAACTTTTTGTGGCTTGTACCTTTGGACTTCTGAACATATTTTCAGTTCAACTAAACGTTGTCAAAATGAAACCCGAACCCTAACCCACCCCCCACCCAACCCCCGCCCTTTTGTATTTTTTTCCCCTTTCTTTTGTTTGCATCTCCTCGATTGCCAAATAAAAAGACATTTCAGTTGCTTGGGTGTGCACTATTCCATGCTCCCTGTTCTTAAAGAAGCTATTGTATCAGTGATGTTCCATGATTCACTGCGTTACTGATCATCATGTCTGTACTGGAAATTCGGTTACAAGTGCAAACAGACTTAATATTAAAAAAGAAACAAACAAACAACAACAACAACAAAACACAACCAAAGAATATAAAACGTGCTTCCCTGAGTTGTCTGTCTCATGAATGGCAATATACAGAACACGAGATTGGAGTATATAAATCACTACAAAATTAAAGGGGACATGTCCAGCTAAGAAATTGATAGTTTATGTGGGATTGGGTAGGGGGAGGGGTGTGGGTAAGTACCATCTTCAAGATCAACCAAAAAAAGAAAGAGAATCGTCATCATCGTAAAATGAGCAATATCGTGTCAAAAATGAGTGCGAGGCGAGGGGTGATCATCCTTCCTGAGGTGTCGTTGATGATGCCGGGGTAGCTGCCGCGTAGGTGGTTATTTCATTGACAAATTGATACAACTTGGCGCCTGGCACGGTGCTGGGGGGGGTGGGTTATGTGTCCAGGTGGTGTGAGAGACATTCGGGTGAGGGGTGATGATGAAGGTGTGAGGGGAGTGGCAGGAGATGGGTGGATCGATCGTCCAAGGTTCAAGATGGAACCCAGAGCCGGAATCGGGGTGGCTGAGTCGGCCCAAGGTGAAAAACGGGGGGGGGTGGCTCTGGTTTTGCTCATTCAGGGAACAATAGCCGGGGCCAATAAGAAATGGGGGTGCCGGTCTGCGGGGGGGGGGGGGGGGATGAGCGAGGTTTGTTGGTTTGTTCTTGTGGCTTGAAAGAGCTTTGTCTCTTTCTGATTTTTATTTTTTTTCTTCATTGAAAAAATGTGAGAAAGGAAAAGAAAACACTATCCTCATTACAAGAGTATTAAAAAAAAAATTTGGACTCTCTCTCGTCGTCTCAGGGGTGGGGGTGCGGGTGTCGGCGGTCCCTCACCTCATCTCGCTCCGCAAAAGAAACAACAGGAAGAAATCTCATCTCAGTCCTCGGCGAAAAAAGAGATAGGGGCGCGGTCCCGGTCATCGGGGCCTCGAAATCTCTCTCCTCCTCTCCCATCTACTCGGGGGTCCGGGCTCGTCCCACTCAATCCGGGGGGCGGTCACTCCTTTCTCTCATCCTCTGTCTCTCTCTTACACACCCACCCGCACGCACACACACACACGCCACACACACAGACAACACACAATCACACTCTCTGGATGTTCGCTCTCATATCACGTGAAAAAAATACTATGCACGGTACACGGCAGCTGACCACTGCACGCCGATTGTCACTTTGGCGGAGGCGACTTGCTGCAGCTCTCCCATCACACCACCACACACACACATACTGGGGCGGGGGGGGGGTCGTGAGGGGAGGGGTGGCGGGGTTCTGGGGGGGGGAGGGGAGTCGGGGCTGGCGCGGGGGGGGGGGGCCGCGCAGAGAGAAAAAAAGAAATGTGGACAATTCTATATAATCTAACTTTCGTGGGTGGGGGGTTCTGTTTCCATGCACCCACTATAAAGAAATCTATCAAAATATTACACACAACACACCCACAGACACACACACACACACAAGGAAAAAAAAAAAGGCGCAGAATTTCCTTTTCTGCGCATTCGCCAATGTCTTGTTTTCTTTTATATTTTCCCCGGCGAAAGCATTTGAGCATGTCTTTAATTGTATGCATGCCATTGAAAATATGGACACATTCATGCAAGTGATCCATATATCAATTTTTTGTTTTGCTAATCTCACAGCATACAGATTAACCCATACACAGGTTTGTTGTTCGTTTTTTGTGTGAGAGATTGAATGATTTCCGCTGCCTCGGGCCTAGGTCATACCGGAAACTGCTGGGCGAAAAGGGGCTGGGGACCGAGCTTGTCGTGTAGCTTGAACCGCAAAGCATTGGTGGTTATCATTTCCACGCTCGTGATTCACAACTAAAGAACGGACACTTCAACCTTTACTTACATCACACAGGTTGAAGGTCCGTACCCTCACCAGACAGCAAAGCAGATGAGGGTGCACATCCTAAAGGAGTTAATGACAGGGAGGTGGGGGGGGGGGGGGGGGGCTTCCCTGACACTACACCGACACCCCCAGAACGACAACACAGTTTTAGTCACATTCACTAGCCCCTCTATGCCCTTTTCCCGTAGTGACCTCAGTGTCACGTCTCCCGAGTCCGCAGGGTCAGCCACTTCCTCTGGACTGTCGTTGATGGTTTTGGTGATGCAGTCTCGGCACGCATGAAACATTCCCTGGACCTGGCTCCCGACGAGGTGGTCAGTAACGTCAGGGAATGGCTGGTACCCAACGGACATTGAACCGGACCAGTCAGCACCGAACCAGTCAGCACCGAATACTACCACACCGCAGAATGCCTTAGGTGCTTTCAAAAATCAATATCAAATAAAGGTTAGTAATTGCCAAGGTTTCTGAACGCGACAGTCGTCAGGCCTTCTCAATAAATACTGCCAAGCATGCAACAGCTGCACTGACTCCCCCCCTTGAGCGTGCAGAAAAAGTTCTCTTGTTTGGCAAAAAACAAGCTGTTTGTCAGCAATCCGTGCACACTGACTCGAACTGTCTACAGGTGAAACTCCTGATGCACGTGACAGCATGAAGGTATGGGAGTGCGTTGTGCTCACCACAATGGCCATAAAAACCGTCGAATACCTGTTCTGAAAGCACAACACCAGCAATTGCCAGCGAGACGAAAGTTGAGAAATTTCGATCGTGCCAGAGCTATCGCCTGGCTGCAGGACGGAGTAGGGCGTCCGAGAGGCTAGAAGGCTGCAAGTGTCACACTCGGGTCATCATCCGTCTGAGACAGCGCCATCAAACACCACAGGCACCGTCCAGGAACGGCCACGCCCAGGGCGTCCCCAGAAAACCACACAACGTGAGGACCGGTACCTCTGCAGACAGGCCCTTCGGGAGAGAGAACAACCACCGCCAATGCCTTGAGTCAGCAACTGCGTGCTTCCACCAACACAGCAGTAAGCGGGCAGACCACTCGGCGTCGCCAACATGCCGCCGCCTTGCGTTCCAGGCGTCCGGTAGAGAAGCCCATTTACTGACTGCAGGTCACAGGGCACGCCGACTTGCTTGGTGCCAGGGACCATTTGAGGTGGACTCGTGCTCATTGGGGCCATGTCCTGTTCACCGACGAATCGCACTTCATGGTGAGCCCCAAAGACGGCCGCATCAGGGTTTGGGCGGCGCCCACAGGAGCAGCTGCAAGATGATGCTATCAAGGAGGCGGCTGCTTTTGGAGGTGGCTCCATTATGGTTTGGGGAGGCATCAGCCGACACTACAGGACTCCTCTCTACCATGTGGTGGAGGGCATGCTCAATGGGCAGCGCTACCCTGCAGGAGATCTTACAGCCTCTGGTCACAGGCGACCCTCAAGCAGCAGATCGGACCCCAGCTGTCCTCCAGGATGACAACGCCAAGCACCACACCGCTGCAGCTGCAGGGAAGCTGGGATCACCAGGATGGCATGGCCTGCGAACAGTCCCAGATCTCAATCCAATCGAGAACATCTGGGGAGAACTGGGGAGAAACTTGGCCGGCGAGTCCATGCAAACCGCCCACGTCCCAGCTAATCGGGAACAGCTGCTGCACGTCCTGCGACAGGAGTGGGAAAAACATCCCCCAGGCCGTCATCGCAAACACCATCAAACTCCATGAGGCAGCGCTGTCTCGATTGTGTTGCTGCGCGGGGTGGACACACATCCGTTTTTTGAACAGATTAAAGAAACATGTGTTGTGGATTTTTCTTTTTCCCAGGGTGGGTCTCTTTACATTGCTTTATCATTGCAAAAACATTACGCAATCCAAATGAAAAACTGCTTTAATTTGATTCACAAGGGTTGCAATTAAATATCTGTACACATGAAACATTTTTTGGTTTCGCGCGTGTTGCATTTGTCAGACAGATTGCAAGTGGTCCTTAACTTATGTTGTGAACCATACATGAATTTGTGGTTTCTGCTTTCTTCTTCTGTCCTTAAAATCTTGGAAAGTTTCCCAGGTGAAAAATATTTCCCTGCTGAATTCATTTCTGTTCTTACCAGTTTGTTTGTTTGTTTTGTTGTTTGTTTTTGTTTTTTTTTTTTTTGTTTTTTGGTTTTTTTTTCATCTGCCGCCAGGGAATAAGTTTCGTTTCTTCTTTCGTGTAGATTCTAAAAATCTTGTTTTGCCATCATCTTTATCTGTCTTAATGAACGGAACTTTTTGTCGTAAGATATTTGATCCATTGTTAGCAAATGAAAAACCTAGTGCAGGTTACTGACGTTGATGTTGATGTTTGGCTTTCGTAGTATTGTGGGCTTATTCATGGAGCGGGCAGTCCCAAGATGATATACCACTCAATTCGGCAGCAAAACAAAATCCTAGTGCAGTTTACTACTTTGTTATTCATATTCGCAACAACAAAAAAATGCTAAAAATGGTTCATGTTTTTGAAAAAAAAAAATGCAACAGTTGTTTGTTGTCAAGCAAGCTATTGTTACTAGAAAAATTACAAGGATCTAGCCCTGAGGGGCAGTCCCAAGATGAAGTCCAGGTCAGTTTCATAATCTTCTCGTAAAATTAACGTGAAGAAATCGAATGCATATGTAACGAAAAATGGACAACGAACGTGTTTTACGGTATTTTTTAAACAAAGCCTGTTTCGTAACTCCCAATGCGTCGTTAAAAATCTTCATTTGCCGTTGTTGGAAGATTGTTAATTCGATTTGGGCCCAAAAAAGATCTTCGCCATCAAAATTTCTTGAAACTGGCCTGCAACCATTTACTTCATACAGTTGTTTGTTGTTGGATTTTTTTTTTTTTTTTGCTTCGTTGTTGTTGATGGGTGTTGTTGTAACGTCTCCCTCTCTTCCCCGTCTGGTCTTCCCTCTGCCCATCCGCTCTCTCTCTCTCTCCTCTCTCTCTCTCTCTCGGTCTTCCCCTCTCTCTCTCTCTCTCTCTCTCTCTCTCTCTCTCTCTCTCTCTCATTCACACACGCACGCGCGCGCGCGCACACGCACACGCACACAAAAGCGCACGAACGCACACACACACACACACACACACACACACACACACACACACACACACCACACACACCACACACACACCACACTTAACACACAAACGCGCGTGCACCGCACACACATACACGCGCGCGCGTGTGGACATTTTTCTTGTTAATATGATGGTCACACAATTTACCAATACGTCATTCACTTACTTCAAAGTCGAAAATCGTCAGCATAAATGAACAGACTGGACATACATGACAAAACCTAACGAGTTCATATATGACTACTTTACATAGTGACAGACCACCGCTACCACCACCACCACCACCACCCTCCCTCCCTTTTCGTGCCCTCCTTGATCGGCTGGACTCTTCACCAACCAGACGATATACATGGACACAATGTGCCTCTCTCACATGTTGCCGTTCTGGTGGTGTCGGTGCGCTGTAAGAAAGCCCTCTCCCCCCACCCCACCACCACCACCACCACCACCCACACGCACACTTCCCAGGATGCCGGGTTTTTTTTGTTGTTGTTTTTTTTTCTACAGTGATTCAAAGTTTAGAGAGTCGCGTAGCTTCATGGCCGGAGGGGCAGTGAACTGCTGTCAGGGCCCACCGTGTCCAGGGGGACACAGCCTGTGAACAGCTGTCAGGGCCCACCGTGTCCAGGGGGACACAGGCTGTGAACAGCTCAGGGCCCACCGTGTCCAGGGAGACACAGGCTGTGAACTATCAGAGGCCCACCGTGTCCAGGGGGACACACAGCCTGTGAACAGCTGTCAGAGGCCCACCGTGTCCAGGGGGACACGCTGTGAACAGCTGTCAGAGGCCCACCGTCCAAGGGGGGACACAGCCTGTGAACAGCTGTTAGAGGCCCACCGTGTCCAGGGGGGACACAGGCTGTGAACTATCAGAGGCCCACCATGTCCAGGGGGACACAGCCTGTGAACTATCAGAGGCCCACCGTGTCCCAGGGGGACACAGCCTGTGAACAGCTGTCAGAGGCCCACCGTGTCCAGGGGGACACAGCCTTATAGATGACGGAGCTCCACCCCCCTTTCCTTCCGTCGTCGCCTTAACCTTACCTGAGTAGATCAATTGCTCTTCACCGCTGGGTGGACACAGGGGTAATCAGAACTGCCGTAAAGATACGACCCTACGAGTGGCCCGAACGACTGTCGGCTACTCATCCGAGCATTTTACGGATGCGTACGTTAAATCTGAACATTATGTGCCAGTGGACAGAATGTGTTTAAGTCTTATTGGATAAGAACTACTGGCTGGTTACTATCCAAACATACAGTATTCGCTGAGGCAAACCAACCTTCTTCACGTTTGAATGGACAGAAGAGTTGTTTTTTATTATTATTATGATGATGATGATGATGGATGATGATGATGATGATGATGATGATTGTTGTTGTTGTTTGTTGACAGTAAAACTCTACCTGCTAATAACTATAGAACAGATGCTGTGTCGTGGTCTAAACAGACTCGTTCACTAACGAACGAATCAAAATTCCCGGAACAATGACAAAATCTAGTCCCCCCTCTCTTCTTTCTAGTCCACATCTTTCTTTCCTTCTTCCCCCCCCCCCCCCCCCCCCCCCCCCCCCCCCTTTACCCCATTTGCTTCATAAAGAGTCACTGAGGCGCCGCACTGAACCGTTCATCAGATCCATCCGGTTCTGTACGGTTGTGCGCGCTAAGGTCTAGGTCCCTGCAAATGTTTACTCTTTCCAGTCGGCAATGGCGTCAGTCCGTTTTTTTTTTTTTTGTTTGTTTGTTTGGTTTGTTTTTTTTTTTTTTTTTTTTTCCGCGGGGAGGGCGAAGTGGTTGTGTTCCCCGTCCACCTTTCTCCCTGAACAGTTTACCGTAGGATTGCTATAGCAAGGCATCGCTACGTGGCACTACTAGCTTAGTCTTTATTTATTCTTAACTGATCTTTTAAATGGTCCGATGTGCCGCTTGATGATTCGACGCGCTTGTTCATTGGAGATGTGACTAGGATATGTGCTGTTCACAGTGTCTCGCGGTAACAAGCACCTCAGTATCCACGGCTTAGACTTCTCTATCCAGATACGCTGTTAGGGAACCGTGTCTCGTGCCTGAAGACGACGGGATAAGCCAATACACGCAGGAGACTGAACCTGTGTTCCACGGAGATGATGCAACCCTACGACACACGTCTTACTCTGGTGCAGAGCCACATTGTCCCTGCTGCCCATGACAGAATTCCTGGTTTGGATCCCTCATTGGGAGCGATGGACCCCAGAGAAGTGAAACGTTGACCAGCTCCTGGTTTCTAGCGTGGACAGTGACGTATTGATGAGGGCGGTGTGACTGGGCCATCAGTGACGTATTGATGAGGGCGGTGTGACTGGGCCATCAGTGACGTACTGATGAGGGCGGTGTGACTGGGCCATCGGTGACGTATTGATGAGGGCGGTGTGACTGGGCCATCGGTGACGTACTGACGAGGGCGGGTGTGACTGGGCCATCGGTGACGTATTGATGAGGGCGGTGTGACTGGGCCATCAGTGACGTACTGATGAGGGCGGTGTGACTGGGCCATCAGTGACGTACTGATGAGGGCGGTGTGACTGGGCCATCAGTGACGTATTGATGAGGGCGGTGTGACTGGACCATCAGTGACGTATTGATGAGGGCGGTGTGACCGGGCCGTCAGTGACGTACGTTACTGATGAGGGCGGTGTGACTGGGCCATCAGTGACGTATTGATGAGGGCGGTGTGACTGGACCATCAGTGACGTATTGATGAGGGCGGTGTGACTGGGCCATCAGTGACGTATTGATGAGGGCGGTGTGACTGGGCCATCAGTGACGTATTGATGAGGGCGGTGTGACTGGACCATCAGTGACGTATTGATGAGGGCGGTGTGACTGGGCCCCATCAGTGACGTATTGATGAGGGCGGTGTGACCGGGCCATCAGTGACGTATTGATGAGGGCGGTGTGACCCGGGCCGTCATCCTGGTCTTCTCGGGGCCTCATTTCCTCGTCATGTCTCGTTTACGTCTCGTCAGGTGTTCTGACCAGCAGGGCGAGTTCTTGTTCCCTGCCTGACAGGTCACCTGTGTCGTTGGAATAGTCCAGGGTTCGTGACGGTTCTTCCTCCCATGCTTGCTTCGCTGACACGATCGTCCGACCATCGGTCACGACGCGTTCCAGAAATGTGTTGAATGTGTGGGGGGTGAAAAACAAGGAAACCTGACGACTCCAGCTGAAGTACGGAACCACTGTCCGCTCGATTCACCATGACCATGAACAACTCGAATTAAACCCTGATAATAATGATGATAATGATTGTTTTAAACAAACCAAAGAAAAAAAACAATAACGATCCGCTACTGGCAATACCAGACTTGGTGTAAGTCTTTGCAATATCCCTCGCGTAAAATGTAAGTAACCAGATTCAATTTGCTACTAGGTTTTGTAGTCTTCTTTCTGTTGAGTCGCTGATAATGAAGGGGGAAAAAACAGCAACAACAACAAATGAAACAATACACAAAACCGTTCCGTGAGTGGGAAAACCAAACTTGGAGTAAGCCTTTGAAAATACCCCTTGCATGAAATGTCAGTTACCAGGTTAGATTTTCTTCCGGTTTTTGCGTGACTATTTCTGTTCTGCACCTTATCTCATATCTCGTTAAACCTTTCATATCTACGTTTACCTTCATCTACTTTTGCCTGCCATGGGTTACATTTGGGAAAGGCAATATATATCCTGTAAGGATTCCTTTTGTTTCTGGTCACATCTTTCGAGATTTAGATCATTTTGATTCCATTGAATGTTGCAGAACAGTAAATGGGAGTCACTTATTTTTTTATTAAGATGTCCTTTTTTACTTTCTTGTTTTCATGTTGTTGTTAATATAGGGAAATTGATCTGTATTGTGATTCTGAATTCTGTCATGTTGACCAGGGCAAGTCGGCAATGTCATCAACAACCGAAATGC
>JADBJO010003953.1:212966-219898 GCA_016801955.1 Conus betulinus | reverse complement strand
TGTGTTGTGTGTGTATCGGTGGTGTATCCGGTTAGTTGCACGGCAAAGAATCGAGACACATTTTTCTGGTACTCAGGGGGACGCATCACAAAAAATGTCCTATTTTCAATGATTGTGAGAAATGGCTTCAAAATGTTTTTGCTATCGCTTTTCGAGTGATTAAGTCTTCTATTTATTGAAGAGATGAGAGAGAGAGAGAGGAGGAAGAGGAGAGATGGAGAGATAAGTGGAGCGAGGAGAGAGGGAGAAGGAGAGAGAGGAGAGGGGAGAGGGAGAGAGGAAGAAGGAGCGAGAGAAGAAGAGGGACGGAGAGTGGAGAGGAGAGAGAGAGGAGGGAAGGAGAAGAGAGAGACTGGAAGGAGAGGGAGAAGAGAGAAGGAAAGAGAGAGGGAGCAGAGAGAGGATGAGGAGAGAGGAGGGAGAGAGAGGAGGAGAGAGAAGGAGGAGAAAGAGATGAGGGAGGAGGAGGAGAAGGGGGATAGGAGAGGATGAGGGGAGAGGAGGGAGAGGAGGAGAGCGAGGAGAAGAGAGAAGAGGGGAGGAGCGAGAAGAGAAGAGGAGGGGAGGGAGGGAGGACGGAAGGAGGGGAGAGGGGGGAAGACGAGAGGGAGAAGAGGTGGGAGAGGAGGGGGGAGCGAGGGGAGAGAGAGGGGGAGGGAGAGAGGAGGGAGAGGGAGGGAGAGAGAGAAGAGGGGAGGGAGGGGGGAGGAGAGGAGGAGGAGGGGAAGAGAGAGAGGGAAAGAGGAGAGCGGGGATGGGGAGGAGGGGGAGAGAGAGAGAGGAGGAGAGGAGAGAGGAAGGGAGAGGAGAGGAAGATGGAGAAGAGGAGAGGAGAGAGGAGAGAGAAGAGGGAGGAGAAGGAAGGGAGAGAGAAATAGAGGGGAGGAGAGAGCAGAGCGAAAGGGAGCGGAGAGAGAGAGAGGAGATTTTGTTGAGAGAGGAGAGAGGAGAAGAGAGGAGAGAGGGAGAAGGAGAGGGGAGGAGAGAAGGGAGGGAAGAAGGAAGGAGAGAGGAGAAGAGGGGGAGAGGTGGGAGAAGAGAAGAGAGAAGGGCGAGAAGCAGAGAAAGGAGCGAGGAGATGGAGGAGAAGTCGGTAGAAGAGAGAAGAGGAAAGTGAGAGAGAGAGGATGCGGAGAGAAGGAAGGAGAAGGGAGATGGAAGAAGGAAGGAGAGGAGAGGGGGAGAGGGAGGAGAATGAGAAGGGCAAAATGAGAGGGAGGGAGAGAGAGGAGAGAAGGAGAGAGAGGGGGGGGAGCTAGGAGAGGAGGGAGGGGAGATAAGAGGAGAGATGGAGAGAGATGGAGACAGGAGAGAGGAAGAGAGAAGGGAAGAAGCGGAGGGGAGGAATGGAGAGGAAGAGAGGAGAGAGGAGAGAGGAGAGAAGGAGACGGAAGAGGGGAGATCGGGAAGAGAGAAGAGAGGGGGGGAGTGAGAGAGACGAGAGAAGAAGAGGGAGAGACGGAGGGAGAGTAGAGGAGAGAGAAGAAAGGGAGGAAGCAGAGAAGAGGGAGAGGAGGAGAGAGAGAAGGAGGGAAGAGAGAGCGAGGAGAGGGAGAGAAGAGAGGAGAGAGAGGGAGGTGAGGAGAGAGAGAAGCAGGATTCGAAGAGAGAAGAAGAGAGAAGAAGAAGAGGAGAAGAGAGGAGAGCAGAGGAGAAGAAGAAGAGAGAGCGAGAGAGAAGGAGCAGGAAGCAGACGAAAGAGAGAGAGAGGAGAGAGGAGGGGAGATGACGAGCTGAGGAGGGCAGAGGAGAGGAGAGAGAGGGAGGGAGAAGAGAGGGAAAGGAGAAGAAGAGGGAGAGAAGACGGAGGAGAGCGGAGAGAGAGAGAGACGAAGAGGAAGAGGAGGAGAAGAGGGAGGAAGAGGGAGAAGAGATGGAGGAGGGGAGAGGAAGAGAGAGAGGAGAGAGAGGACGGACGGCGAGAGATAGAAAGGGAGGAAGCGGGAAGAGAGGAGGGGAGAAGAGGAGAGAGGAGGAGAGAGGGAGAGGGAAGAGAAGAACGAGGAAAGAGGGAGAGAGAGCGGGAGGAAGAAGGAGAGGAGGAGGGAGAGGAGAGGGAGACGGGAGCGATAGGGAGAAGAAGCGGAGCGAGAGCGAAGAGAGGGGGAGGGGAGAAGAAGAGGAGGAAGGAGATAAGGAGAGAGGAGACAGACAGGAGAGGAGGCGAAGGAAGAGAGGACGCGAGGAAGGAGAAGGGGTGTGAGGAGGAGGGAGAGAGGGTTGGGGAGGGAGGAAGGGAGAGAGAGGAGGGGGAGGAGGATGAGGAGGAGCGAGGAAGAAGAGAGGAGAGAGAGGAGAGAGGGGAGAAGGAGAGGAGTGAGGCGAGGGAGGGGGGAGGCGAGGGAGAGGAGGGGGGGAGGAGAGGCAGGAGAGAGAGAGAGAGAAGGAGGGAAGAGAAGAAGAGAGAGAGACGAGAGAGAGACGAAGAGGGGCGAAGGAACAGGAGAGAAGAGAGGGAGGAAAAGAGAGAGGGGAGAAGAAGAGAAGGAGAAGAAGAGAGAAGAAGAAGGAGAGTAAGTTTTTTACAATCATGCTAAAGTTACCTTAGATTGGGCTTGTGAAAGATTAAGATTCGAGGAGGATCATAAACTTTACTGTTTGGTTAGAAAGTCTATATTACTGAAAAAATGGGTACAATCGTAAATGACTCTACCTGGATCCATATTCCTTCTAAATACACGACGAACTCTGTTTACTCTCGACATGTCTTTGCTAGATCAGGTAGGTAACTAAGTAGTGCCCTCCATAAAGCTGGCACTTTAGTGTATCTTTTGGCATCATGACACTTTAGTCAAGTTTCGTTTCAATGGCAAATTCAGCGATACAAGACAGCCTTCGGATGACTCTAAGACTGTCTTGATTTTTGTAAAGTCCAAGACTGAAAAATGCGTGTATGGGTTTCGAGAGAAAGAAGACTTGCAAATACCACGTGTGTGATTGATCTCTGACAACTCGGTATCCGCTGAAAAAAAATTGTGAGGCTTTATGTTGGGACTTGTTTGTATTTTGACCCAAGTTTTCCTAGGTGGACATTTCTTTTAGATTGAAATGGAGAACTAATCTGTTGATTTTTCTTTCTTTCTTTCTTCTTCTTTTCTTTCATGTTCTTAAGAACTAAGCTTCTTTTAGTGATTTGAAAGACGCAACGTGTAACACTCCGTCGATATAAATGCAGATATGCAATACATGTGTGGTCGTTTAGATCTCGATCTCTATCTTACAGATCAACAGTGGAATCTGGTAGGATCGTTTCTTGTCATTTTTTTTTATCGGGATTTACATTGATGATGGGCCCGTTTAAGGCACCAGACTGTTTTGACTTTTCACGTCCGCAAGCATGGCCCGAGTGGAAAACAACGGTTCGAAAGATTCAGGCAGGCATCAAAACTTGATAAAAACGATCAAGCAGTGCAAGTTAGTTCTCTCATTACACACAATGGGTAGCGAAAGTGAAAGAATTCTAGCTTCGTTCAACTTGTCAGCTGAAGATGCAAAGAAATATGACGTTGTTTTGGCTAAATTTGATGCTCACTTCGTTCCCAAACGAAACATCATTCATGAGAGAGCTCAGTTCTACGCACGTTCTCAGGCTGCTGGAGAAAAGCATTGAAGCATACCTACGTAGTTTGTACGAACTTGCAGAGCACGCAAACTTTCCTGACAAAGAAGATGCAATTAGAGACAGATTAGTCTTAGGAGAGTCTCTTGATGCTGAATTATCTGAAAAACTACAGTTGCAACAACCTGAACTGAAACTTCAAGATGCTGTACAGCAAGCACGTCAGTTTGAGCTCGTTAAACTCCAACTAAATGAACAGAGACAGTCTCAGAGAGTGTGGATGCAGTAGCACACAGGGGTGTAGCTAACAGCAGAGGCCAAAGCAGCAATAGAGGTTTTCCAGGCAGTAGAGGGGTCGTGGTTACCAGAGAGGACCTACAAGAGGCAACAGAAGCAGAGGATCCAGTTCTGCTCAAGGAGGAAGATTTTCAAACTGTACAAAATGTGGACGCTCACATGGCAGTTACGATACCTGTCCAGCAAAAGGAAAACGTTGTAGACACTGTTCAAAGATGAATCATTTCGCAGTTTGTTGTCGCAGCAGCAAACCGACAGTTAGTGCTGTGTGGAGGAAGGAACAGAAGAACTCTTTTTAGGCTCCATTGGCAAAGATGATTCACCATGGCTCACTACTCTACATTTGGAAAACAGAGATGTACTTTTCAAATTAGATACACAGGAGCAGATGTGTCGGTGATGTCAGCCCAAGAATTCAGAAAATTCAAGCCTCAACCAGAGTTACTTCCAACAAAAGCTATTCTTCGTAGTCCTGGTGTGGTCCTATTGATTGTGAAGGACTGTTCGAAACTGAAGCACGCGTTCATGACAAGCAATATCGACTGAAAATCTACGTCGTCAACTCAAAAACAGACAACCTGCTGAGCCGAGAAGCTGTTTCGAGAATGGGACTTGTGAAGAAAGTTGACACAGTCAGCGATCCTTTTTGGTGACCTGAATGAATCACCAGTGAACTGTCCTCCTGTTAAAATTGTTCTGAAAGAGAATGCTGAACCCTACAGTCTACACACGGCGAGAAGAGAATTCCAATTCCCTTGGTAGAAAAGGTCAAGCAGGAGCTGGAAAGGATGAAAGAAATGGACATCATTGAAGAAATCACTGAAGCTACAGATTGGTGTAGTCCAATGGTTCCAGTCTTGAAAAAGAAAACAAATGCTGTGAGGATTTGTACTGATTTCAAACATCTGAACATGGCGATTAAGCGAGAACGCTACATGATTCCTACCATTGATGGCATACTTCACAAGCTGAAAGGGTCAGTCATCTTCAGTCGACTGGATGCAAGGTCAGGATTTGGCAAATTCACTAGATTTGTCTACAGCCAAAACTCACTACCTTCATCACACCTGCGGGCAGATTCTTCTACAAAAGACTTCCCTTTGGAATCTCTTCAGCCCCAGAAATATTTCAAAGAACAATAGAGAGAAACATTCTCAAAGATGATCCAAGTGTCATTTGCTTCTTCGACGACGACATTCTTGTCCACAGCAAGAAAGAAAAGGATCATGATGGAGATTTGAAACCGAGTCATGAAGAAATTGACTGAAGCCAATCTGAAACTCAATGAAGAAAAAATGTGAGTTCAGGAAGAAAGAAATTGAGTTCCTTGGACACATCATCACACAAGGATGGGATCAAGCCCGACCCTGCGAAAGTTGCAGCGAGCAGCGATCTCTTGAACATGCAAGACCCTAGCAACATCACTGAACTTCGACGCGCACTGGGAATGATCAACTATCTTGGACGGTACATCCCCAGTCTCTCAACCATCCTGCGACCAGTTACTGAGCTACTGAAAAAGGATCGACAGTGGACATGGGCTACTCCACAGATTGAGGCGTTCAAAGCAGTCAAGCAACTTTTGACGAAGACACCAACACTTGCCTTTTATGACCCCAGCAAACGAACAGTGGTCAGCGCTGATGCAAGTTCATATATGGCTTGGGTGGTGTGCTTCAACAAGAACATGAAGATGGACTGAAGCCTGTTGCTTACTGTTCAAGATCTCTGACGGCTACAGAGCGCAAGTACGCGCAGATCGAAAAAGAGTGTTTTGGCATCAGTTTGGGCTTGTGAGAAGTTCCAGAGATACCTGGTTGGTCTACCTTCATTCACACTTCTTACAGACCACAAACCACTGGTTCCGCTGATGAACAAGAAAGATCTTCAGGACACTCCCATCAGATGTCAACGCATGTTGATGCGGTTCATGCGGTTCAACGCAGAAGCTGTCTCGCTCCAGGGAAAACGCTAATCGTAGCCGATACACTTTCAAGGAGTCCTCAAGAAGACACAGAAAACATGAAAGAAGTCAGCCAGCTGATTGAAGATACAGAAGCACATGTCAGCTCTGTAAGGCTCTCATGGGAAGCAACAGACAGACGTCTGACGGAAATTGCAGCTGAAACTGACAAAGACCCTCTCATGAAGAAAGCTCTTCAGTACACAAGAGAAAGGATGGCCAAAGTACCTTGGTGATGTAGAAGAAGGTCTTCGTGATTTGTTTTCCTCTGCGAAATGAACTCAGTGAGCATGAAGGTCTTCTCATCATACGAGGCAGTCGCATCGTTGTCCCACAAGCTTTGAGAGACGACGACATTTTGGACAGAATACACCAAGGGCATCAAGGCATTACAAAATGCCGAGAAAGAGCAAACTCTTCGGTTTGGTGGCCAAACATCAATAAACGCATTCAGCAATTGGTGAAGAACTGCAAACATTGCGAAGAAAAAAGAGCAGCTCAAAGAAAAGAACCACTGATATCGACGACTCTACCAGATCGTCCGTTTCAAAGGGTGGCTGCTGATATCTGTACTTTCAAAGGACAGAACTACATTGTCTTGGTGGACTATTTTTCAAGATACCTTGAAATTGGACATCTTCCTCAGATCATTACAGGAGCTGTAGTTGGAAAACTGAAAAAACATGTTTGCACATCATGGGAATTCCAGAAATCCTTGTCACGGACAACGGAAGACAGTTTGTGTCAGCTGAATTCCAGAAGTTTGCAGCTCAATGGGGATTTGAACACATCACGTCGAGTCCTCATTATCCTCAGTCAAATGGAGAGGCCCGAAACGTGCTGTGCAGACAGCAAAGAAAATCCTGAGTCAGACTGATCCAATTCTTGCACTTCTGACCTACCGTGCAACTCCAACGTCTGCTACAGGAAAAAGTCCAGCTGAACTCCTCTTTGGAAGGAACACATCAGAACAACACTTCCAACTCTCTTCTTTCAATCTCGAGTTCCAGTACCCTGATAGAAAATCAGTGTGGAGTCGAGAGACAGTAAACAGAAAAGGCGAAATCAGCGCAACTTCAACAACAGAAAAAGTGCTCGTCAGCTTCCAGAACT
>JADBJO010003953.1:192966-205466 GCA_016801955.1 Conus betulinus | reverse complement strand
ACTGACTGATAATACCACAGAAACAACATGTCAGGACTCAGGAGACCAAAACGAACACTGAGACAGAACAACACACACCGCAGACAGACACTGTAACTGAACCTCACACACCGCAGACGGACATTGTGACTGAACAACATACATCACAGACAGACACTGTAACTGAACCTCACACATCGCAGACGGACATTGTGACAGAACAACATACACCACAGACAGACACTGTAACTGAACCTCACACACCGCAGACGGACATTGTGACTGAACAACACACACCGCAGACAGACACTGTGACTGAACCTCATACACCGCAGACAGACATTGAGCGGAGGAGCAGCGACGACACGACGCATTGGGTCATGCAACAAGAGAAACAAAACTGCACGTGACGGGCCTCTAGGCAGACTATGAAGTGCTTCGTGCGCAAGCATCCCTGCCAAACGCCAGACCACGATTCACGAAACGGCAAATAAAGCATGGAAAACAGGATACCACATAGTGACTCGGCCAGGCCCATGTCATATCAAATGTGAAATTTATGACGTACAACACTGAAGGTCTCTCGCGTGTGTATGATAACGATCTGCGTGCTTATATTAGTGATTTTGACATTTGTCTCCTGGTGGAAACGTTCGCAACCCAATTTCCGGAACGTTTATTTCCAAATCATCACGCTTTCATTGTGTCAGGTGTTAGTCTGTCAGATGGGGTTACTGCAAGATTGTCTGGAGGTTTAGCACTTCTCGTGAAAAAAGATCTCTTAAAGTTTGTTGAAAAAGTAAATGTGGAGTATGATAACATTATTGTATTGAAACTGTCTAAGGATTTGTTGGGAACAGAATCACCGGTAATTCTAGTTGGTGTGTACTTGCCTCCAAGCTCTTCCGCATATTACCAAACTATGGATATATCCAATGGTATTACCATTTTGGAGCAATGTATCATGGATTTAATAGAATCTCTTGGAAATTTGCCGTTGTTGTTACTGGGGGGATTTCAATGCTCGCACTGGGGGCAAGAATGCAAAAGAGTGTGATGATGATCTGAACATGGAAATGTTTCAGGACAGAGTTTGTGAACATGAGGTAAACCGTACATCAAAAGATAAGATTCAAAATGACTTCGGCACGTACCTGTTAGATCTTTGCAATTATTTTCATCTTTTCATTTTGAATGGTGCAATTTCAGAAGATTTAGATTATGGTCACTATATACTTATATTTCACCAACAGGCTGTAGTATTGTTGATTATGCCATAGTATCAAGATGTTTATTGAAAATATTGTGTTTCTTTGAATGTTACACCAAGAACAGAATCAAAACACATGCTGTTGAAGTTGTGTTTGACTGTCAATTAGAAAGAGCTGATCAGCATGACATGGCTCGAAATGTTTACAAAATTGACAAAATAGTTTGGGATGAAGAAAAAGTCTATGAATTTAAGGAAAATATATCAAGTGACGAGTTTTCAAAGTCATATGAGGCAGGCCTCCAGTCTGGTTAATGTCGACGTAAATAAAGCCATTCAAGTGTTTATGATGATGCATTGCTTACAGCTAGTTCATGCATGAGAAAAAAACCATTACAGTCGGAAAAGTACGGTCAGATCCATGGTTTGATCAAGAATGTAGCCAGCATAAAAAAGAGCTCAGTTACCATTTGAGGCAGTGTTATAAACATAAAGAAGACAACGAAACAATTGGAAATCTGTATAATCAAAAACGCAGAGAATATAAGGAGCTCTTGAGACTGAAAAAGAAGAGACCACCGCACAAAGGTAATAATTCTTTGAAAGAAGAAAAAATCTATGAATTTAAGGAAAATATACAGCTCATAATAGTCTATGAATGTAATGAAAATATCAATAAAATCCACTGGGTTTTGGAGCAAAGTAAAATCTCTTTCGTGCAATAAATTTACCGACAACAAAATTACCAAAGATGAATGGTTTAAACATTTTTCCAAAGTATTTGAGTCTGGTGTGAACTGTGGCCGGTCAGAAGATATTGCTGACGAGTCAGAAGAACAGGTTGATGATGGGTCAAACCAGCATAACACAGATTCTCTTGAGTGTGACATTTCGGAAAGTGAAGTTTATGCCGCGGTTCGTTCATTAAGGAATAAAAAGGCTGCTGGTCCTGTTGGAACTATCGGAGAAATCTTCAAAAACTCAGTTACTGTAGTTGCTCCATTTTTAGTCATATTGTTCAATACATTGTTTTCTACTGGAACTTATCCCCTTCAGTGGTCAGAGTCAGTTATTCAACCCCTATTCAAAAAGGCGACACAGGAATTTACCTGATAATTACAGGGGAATATCTTTGTTGAATATATGCAGTAAATTGTATAGCCATATTCTGAATGGACGACTGAACAAATGGATTGAAGAGAACCATGTCATTGATGACTGTCAGGCAGGTTTTAGAAAAAAGTATAGTACTATTGATCATGTCTTTACATTGTTTGCCATGGTTCAGAAACAACTGTTACTTAACAAGAAACTTTATGTTGCGTTTATTGATTTCAGGAAAGCTTTCGATTCTGTCCATCGTGCAAATTTATGGTGCATTTTGAAAAAAAAGAGGGATTCATGGGAAAATGTATCGGGCAATAACTAGCATGTATAACATTGTTAAAGCAAGAGTTAGAGCAGGAAGGGATTTAAGTGATGCATTTTTATGTCCATCAGGTCTAGAGCAAGGGGAGGTGTGTAGTCCAGTTCTTTTCTCCCTTTTCATTAATGAACTGGCTGTGGATATTATTCAGAAAGGGAAACATGGCATTCAGTTGTTACCTGATTTTGTGGAAATTTTGATACTTATGTTTGCTGATGACATTATTTTGTTATCTGACTCAGTTGCAGGTCTTCAAAACCAGTTAAATGTTTTGTACAACACGTCCAAAAGACTCGGTCTTATAGTTAATTTGGAGAAATCAAACAGTCATATTTAGAAATGGTGGATATATCTCTGACCAAGAAAAATGGTTTTATGGGCAGACCAAGATGACAGTTGTTAACATGTATAAGTACTTGGGAGTTATTATGTCTACCAGACTTTCCTTCACGCACAGTTTAAATGATATGGCATGCCGAGCAAAGAAAGGAGTTATTAGTATATTTAAAGTACTGTGGTCCTTGGGAGAAAAAATCCCCTTCTATATTTTTCAAACTCTTTGATGCTCAGATTCAACCAGTACTTAGTTATGGAGCAGAGGTATGGGGCATCATTGGAAATGTGATGTGGTAGAAAAAAAGTGCATCTTTTTCGCATTAAAAGATTTTTTTAAATGTAAGCATAAGAACACCTAATGTGATGGTGTATGGAGAGTTAGGAGATTTCCATTGTATGTAAATCTATACTTGAAGAGCATTAAGTACTGGTTAAGGATATTGAAGATGCCGTCTCATCGTTTACCTAAGAAAGCTTACAAAATGTTGTTATTTTTTCATGAGAAAAACAAAAATACTTGGGCATCTTCTGTATGCTTCTTTCTGTACCAACATGGATTTGAAGAAGTTTGGGAAAATCAAGGGGTCGATAACGAAGTCGCGTTTTTTAAAGCCTTAAGAAATAAACTGGGTAATGGCTACAAAGCTCACTGGCTCTCAGATATTGAGCACAATGAACGTTTTCAATTATACAGAACATTCAAAAGTGACCTGATTTTATCCTCGTACTTACCAATGGTGAATCATATACAGGCCAGAATTAGCCTAGTCAGACTTCGATTAGGTGTGTCTCAGTTAAATGTGCACAAAATGCGCTTTAAGAGAAATGTAACTGAAAATGATTTGTTATGCCCGTTCTGTGAGTTTCAAATTGAAACAGAAAAGCACTTTGTATTACACTGTCCAAAATACCACGGATTAAGGGAACAATATATTCCAGCTAAGTATTACAACTGTCCATCACAGCACAAATTAACAATGCTGTTTGCTTCAGAGAGTAAAACATTAATTGTTCGGCTTGCTCTATTCCTTGAGAAAGCTTTTAAATTACGGCATTTGTGTCTCAACTTATAAAGGAAAGGCTATTAGAAATTGATTGAGATATATAGCTGTTCACTGTCCAGACAGAAGGTTTATTGATACTTGTTGTCAAATGCTCTGTGTCATGTCGCTATAATGGATGTTTTGTTTTGTAACCACCCACCATGACATGGGCTAAGGCCTATTCATTAAACCATTTCAGAGTTCAGAGTTCAGAGTTCTCTCTCTCTCTCTCTCTCTCTCTCTCTCTTTCTCTCTCTCTCTCTCTCTCTCACACACACACACACACACACACACACACACACGCACGCACACACACACACACACACACACACACACACACACACACACACACACACACACACTCATCTTCTTCTTCTTCTTCTCGTTGTTTTTCTTAAGCCTGTACCGTGTTTAGCAAATGACCTTCAAGTTAACAAGAAAATAAAGATATTCAGGGAGGTTTTTTTATGTCATGTTACTTATAATTGGTGCTTTACGTAAGAGAACATATTTTAGAGAACTTAAGGAAAATTCTTCCTGCTACCAGAGTTCCATCTCCCCCTTCCTCCTCTCCTTCTATACGCCCTTCATGTGGTCTACCCTATTGGGCCACATCTATACTGATAGCAAGCATTCATGGCTAACTTAAGATAGTCTTGATTCGAAGACCATTGATTCTTCCGTAACATGCAGGTGACTATATTGTCTTTTGAAACTCCAGTTAAAGGCCACTGAACTTTATCTGTAGGTCTTTCGAGCATTTTGATAAAAGTTTTACCACGATTTAAGTTTAACACTGAAAAAAAAAAGGTAGACGCTATTTTTGCACCGGACGCTAACAACAGTCACTCGTTTATTTGTTTGTTTGTTTTTGTTTCGTTTTCTTAGACATAGTGCAATAAAACTGTAGTAACACCACGCAGAAACATCGTTTAAATGAAGCTGTAGAGAGTTCAAGCTACAATCAAATTTGCTGTGCTTGAGTGGGATGAGATGTCACATTAAACTAGGGTCTGATATGAACAGTGGGGGATCATTGATAAACAAGAGGGATTCAGTTGGCTCAGAAATAATCTTTACCACTTCGGCAAAAGAGAATGACGTGTTCCATTGTTCCTGGTTGGCAGACTCTGGAATTAATTGAAGCCATGAGGTTGCGTTTACATTTAAAAATCAGCAGCCACTGTCAGCAATGAATGACACCAAAATAGGACACAAAGCAGATCACAGAACCATTACGTCAGACCATCAAAGTCGTTCATTTATTACTCCTTGAATTCAACCAAGTCCATATGAAACTGAAGTTCAACATGTCTCACAAAAAATAACAGTATCCTCTCTCTCAAAATGTCAAACGCATTTACGTCTACCAGTAACATTTTTCTATTTGTTCTGCAAGAAAAGTATTATCTTAGTCGCTCATTTAAAATACACCCACTTGCTGTCATTTGAACTGACACTCTCATTACCTGCCTCAAAAACAAAATTAAAAATGAAATAAAATCAGTAGCATTTTGCAGAGTATCTTCCTCCTAAAATTAGCAATGCCCTTTGCAGTTGAACCTCACACATTTATGTGGAGCATAGCTATAGAAGCAAGCATAGTCTCACCTGCTCTTAAATCTGTTAAGACTGTTCCTCTGCCGAAGTCAAGAGACGTCTCAGACTTGAACCATTTTAGACTTATTTCACACTCGTCTCCTCTCCATGCCATCAAAGCCTGTCAACAAAAATCTGTTCACAAACATCTGGTGCAGTGTCTTAAAAGAAATGACCTTTCCCGTCTCTTTCACTCGCATTTTAGCCGTCAACATATTTGTCAAGTGCTATGGGTCATTCCTATGGTACATGATTACCTGCAATCAATCAGAGCAAAACTACGGGAGCCGTCTTTCTTGACTTACTGAGATTATTCCATCTTGTGGGGCATAAAATGCTTCCTGTGAATTAACGTTTTATATTAAAAAAGACCAAAATATTCTGTCGTTCTTCCAGTCCTCTCTTACCACTCTCAGTCTGATATTCTGTCATTCTTCCAGTCCTCTCTTACCAATGGTAAACAATACGTCTAGAGCAATAGTGGCTTCTTTTTCTCTTCACTTTTATTTTTTTTGTTTGTAACTGCAATACAAAATAAACTGGATTGCCCCGAGGGATTATTTCTCAGCCTCTTGAATTACGCTTGTTTGTCAATAATCTCCCACTGTTCATATCAGACCCAAGGTTATTATGGCGTTTCATTCCAATCAAGCACAGCACACCTACTTTTAGCTCAAAACCCTCTGTAACTTGATTGATTCGGAAAAAAAATGTTTCTGCGCTGTATAATAACATCTTTTATGATACTTTACCTAAGAAAACGAGAAATTGATTATAGCGCCAAGACCCAAACACCAAACAAAGGCTTTCACTCTCAGTCTGAGTGCAGGGGGAACCAGTGCACGAGAACCGTGTCCTGGAAGTGATAGTGGTCGAAGAAGTGCGGTGGCAGACTCATATCGATTCAACTGAAGCCTGATAAAGACACGGACGCTCGATGAATGTTTTCAAAAAACTCACTGTCTCTCTCACATCAATAATAAATCAACAGTCTGGAACAGTCAATAGACAACTCCATGCTATCTACAGAAAAGCAGCAAAGATAATCCTGCTGGAATCTTCCTGCTAACACTAGCGCAGCAAGCTAATTTAAACATACCGCCACTGCAAGCACAACTAGACCTCCACGAGGCTCTGTGTGTGTGTGTGTGTGTGTGTGTGTGTGTGTGTGTGTGTGTGTGTGTGTGTGTGTGTGTGTGTGTGTGTGTGTGTGTGTGTGTGTGTGTACAAAGTACACAATGACCTGGCCTCACAATTCCTCGGATGACAGACTTACCAGGGTTTTATGTCAGTATTGCTGTAACAACCATAGTCTGCCACGTGTTAGGATAGACATGATTCCAACCAGTTTTACATTTAAGGAGTAAGCATGTCGCACGTTCTGTCACCAAACATTCAATCATACCCATCACTTTAATTTCAAAACGATGAACTTAAAACGTTTTGACCCAGACACAAGCAGATCTGTGGTATGTGATTTGCGGTAATCTCTTCAAGTCGTCGGCAATACTTGACGCGGTCATGAAAACTGCAATGGTAACAAAGATAGTAGATGCTCCTTTTCCTTATTTTTTTTTTTTTTTTTTTTTTTGTGGAGATAACTCCTCTCTCAAAATAGAATTTTCATCAGCAGTCATCAGTATTATTATCATCATTGACATCATTAACTTCGCCACTATCATCATCGTCAGTAACAAGCTCGTCGTGTACACTACAGTTACTAAGACTGCTGAAAACGTGTGTGCGGGGACAGCTTTTGTTCGTTCTTTTATTTACTTCTTTTGTCTTCTTAGTCATAGAAAAAAAAAAATCCTGATTGCTGCTACGCTACTTCTTTGTCTGTTTGTCGTTCTGTCGCCTCCCCCCCCCCCCCCACCTGTCTCTCCCTCTCTCTCCCTGTGAACACACACACGCGCGCGCACGCACGCACGCACGCACACACATACATACATACATACATACATATATAAAACATATATATATATATATATATATATATATATTGAATTATAAACAAAGCTTGCTCTTGTGTCTTAGATTGAAGAAATAGGGGGAGATAAGCATACATATCTGCAGTGGTAGATGATTCTGCCTAACTAACAGTATATGCTTGTGGTATGTGGTAGATGATTCTGCCTAACTAACAGTATGTGTCAAATTACCACTTTCCGCGGTTACTGAGGAGAACAATCAGTTTTCGAAATACCGGTATCTGACCAGGAGATATATGTTAGTGAGTTTCCTCCCTATTGGAGACTTTCTCCCCCACTGGAGACTATAAGCTTGCTGAAGGTTCATTTTGAGAAGCGTTTAATATTCCACATTCACCCACTCAAGCACATACTGTTAGTTAGGCAGAATCATCTACCACTGCAGATATTTATGCTTATCTCCCCCTATTTTTTCAATCTAAGACATAAGAGCAAGCTTTGTTTATAATTCAATATTTCTTGCAGTCATCACAACACCAAGCTGCTCTGTAAGTTGCTGGAATGGTGCTCGGTACTTATCCTCGGAATATATATATATATATATATATATCATTTCAAAGAAATAAAGGCATATATATATATATATATATATATATGCCTTTATTTCTTTGAAATGATATATATATATATATATATATATATATATATATATATATATATATTTTTGTTAAAAATAAGATGGTAAAAGGAAATTTTTATGGTAAAAGAAAAACTTCCTTTTACCATCTTATTTTTAACAGATGTTGCTCCCCAAGGGGTCGAGCATTTTAAGAATTTTATTAGGCAGTTTAGTGGTATTCTTGATATATATATATATATATATATATATATATATATATATATATATATATATATATATATATATATATCATTTCAAAGAAATAAAGGCATTTCAGCGACACTTATTCATCACACTTGTGGTATGTGTAGAATGCATTATCTACAAAGGATTTAGGATTTGCTGCGTCCATTACTTTTACAGAATTCTGGTAATACTGACTGTTTGAAGCTTTATGCTCAACGCCTACCTGATCTAGTGCCACACCTGCTGTCACATTCATGAAGATTTAACTGCACGTTGTCTGCAGCTCTTCTAGCTGCCTGGTTTTCTTGCCACTCGTTTGAGGCTATTCCACAGTGAGAAGGCGCCTACTACAAGGTGCGACACTGGTACCTTCTTTCTTTCTTTTTAATATCAAGCTGAGGAAATGAGTGAATTATTTCAAAAGTAAATCTGTTCGCGCTTTTATGCCAGGGGTTCTAATAACTTTTAGAGCAGACTTTACTGCTGCACTTACGTGGCCGTACTGGCTATAAAATACATTGCAGATTTTCCGATAGACATATTTCAAGTACAACTTTGTGCAGCATGTGTGTGTGTGTGTGTGTGTGTGTGTGTGTGTGTGTGTGTGTGTGTGTGTGTGTGTGTGTACGCGCGCGCGCGCGCGCGTGTCTGTGCGTGTGTTTGGTTTATTTAAAATCATCATCATGTTGTGAAAGTGATGTCATAATTATATTGTTCGTTATTCTTTTTCCCTTCTCTCTCTCTCTCTCTCTCTCTCTCTCTCTCTCTCTCTCTCCTTCTCTCTCTCTCTCTCTCTCTCTCTCTCTCTCTCTCTCTCTCTCTCCCAGATAGATAGATTTTTCTTAAAGTTTACTTTGGCAGAATTGTAAAACAGCCTTCAATATTCCAAACTATTTATCCACTAGCGTTCAGTAAGGTTCATTAGTTAATCGATTCATCTCTCTCTCTCTCTCTCTCTCTCTCTCTCTCTCTCTCTCTCTCTCTCTCTCTCTCTGTCTCTCTGTATGTGCTTGAAAGCGTGCGTGCTTGCGTGGGTGCGTGCGTACGAGCGTGAGTGTGTGTGTGTGTTTGCGCGCGCAATTGTGTATGTGTAAACACGCGAGCTAGTGCGAGCGCCCGCACGCGCAGATGCATACGCGCGCATGCGCGAGTTAGTGTGTGTGTGTGTGTGTGTGTGTGTGTGTGTGTGTGTGTGTGTGTGTGCGTGCGTGTGCGTGTGTGCTCGCCCGTGCGCACTCCGCTGAACCCAACAAACTGACAACCCAAGTTTCCTCCCCCGAAAAGGTAACAACACCAGCAAATCTTAAACCACGGGTATACCACGATTTCTATTTCCTACCCTCTTGCCTGACCGTCAAGGAGCCGGGTTACCGCCCTTTTTCTGCTGCTTTAGCAGATCGTTAAGGCGTTAGCTGCCTTGGCAACGATACGCTGTCTCCGCCATCAGATCGGAGAGATCGATACACAACTGTGGGCTGTCACGAAGCAGGTCACGTGTAAAACCCACAAAGTGCGGTCAATAAAGGTCGGACAAAGAGAGTGGATGGACAGGAGGGGTAGGGAGAGAGAGAGAGAGAGAGAGGGGGGGGGGGACAGAGTAAGAGAGAGAACAGCTGGATAAATGAGAGGGAAGGGGAGGTGGAGGGGGGGCGAAGGATGGGGGAGGTAAGCGAGAATCTAGGGGGCTAGATATAGCGATACAAAAGGGAAAGTTTGAGAAGGGGAATGGGGTGGAAGGGAGAAAAGAGAACAGAGGATTGTGGGGACGGGGGAATGCAATGAGGGTGGGGGAGGGGGGTAGAAGAGAGAGAGAGAGAGAGAGAGAGAGAGAGCGCGAGAGAGAGAGAGAGAGCGAGAGAGCGGATAGGCAATGTAATCAGCAGTCTAAAACAGTGTAATTCAAGTGCGCGCGCGCGCGCGGGCGCACACACACACACACACACACACACACACACACACACACACACACACACACGCACGCACACACACACACACACACACACACACACACACACACGCAGAGCAGACAGGCGATGTAATTATCAATCTCAAACAGGAACAGGAACTCAGGAACAACCTGTGAAGCACTCGGGACAACGCAGACCTCCACAAAGATCGAACTGATACTGGACACACACACACACACACACACACACACACACACACACACACACTCCACCCATTCCCTTTAATCCGGATCTGCATCACACACCATCCATTCCCTGTAATCCGGATCTGCCCTCACCAAAATTTTGTGAATTCGTCCTTCGGCCGTATTCAATCTTACTATGAAGTTTTGTTAAAAGTCGGTACGATATTTTTGTGTATCGTTATCACAAAGTTTCGTTTTATGGCCGGTTCGGTAGTTTTGTGGAATTTCTAGCACGAACTTCCGTAAAGAGTCGATTTGGGTCATTATTTGTGATTTTACGACGAAGATTCAGTTCGTGCTTTTACAACGAAGTTTCTTTAAAAGTCGGTCCAGTATTTTCTGCGTATTTTCATCATGAAGTTTCGTTAGAGGTCGGTTCAGTAGTTGTTGCGTAATTTTATGATGAAGTTTTGTTAAACGTCTGTTTTGTAGTATTTGCGTAATTTTACCACGAAGTTTCCATAAAAGTCAGTTCAGTGATTTGGTTACGTAATTTCATAACGAAGATTCGTTTACAGTCGGTTCACTAGTTTTTTTTGTGTAATTCTCCCACGAAGTATTATCAAAGTGCAAGTTTTAGCACGACTCTCGTAAAGAGTCGGTTTAGTTTTTTTTTCCGTAAATGTACTACGAAGATTCAGTGGGTTTTGCGTACTTTCACGATGAGGTTTTGTTAATAGTCGGCACAGTAGTATCTACGCCATTTCATCGCGAAGATTCGTTAAAGGTCGGTTCAGAAGCTTTTGCACGATTTTACCACGAAGTTTCGTTGAATGTCTGTTCAGTATTTTTTGCGTAACATCACCTGGAAGATTCACTAAAAGTTGTTACAGTAGCTTTAGCGTAATTTTCGTTTGACAGCAAGGTCACTAGTTTTAGCGTAATTTTCCACGAAGTACCCTTAAAATCGATTCAGTAGTTTTTGTGTAATTTCTAGCACGAACTTTCGTAAACAGTTGGTTGAGTAATTATTCAGCAAACTTACCACGAGGTTTCGTTCACAGTCGGTTCAATAGTTTTAGCGTAATCTTTATAACGCAGTTCTATTAATATTCGGTCGATTGGTTTCGGCACATTTTTTCTTTTTTCTTTTTTTTTTTTTTTTACCACGAAATGTTAAAAAATTGGTTCAGCTGTTTTTTCGGTTAGTCATGGTTAAGTTCTTTATGATCGTGGTATAGCTCTTGCCCTTGTTCAAGCTTAAGTCTTGGTTTCTGTAAAAGCCTCGTTCATAGCCTTAATGTAAGTCTTGTTCGTCTGGGTCCAGGCCCCGGTCATTGCATTGACCAAAGTCTAAGCTGACATCTCAATCTAGCTTCTAGCTCACACCTTCGTCAACATCTTGGTTTATGACTAAATCTTGATCTGGTCAAGTGCTCAGTGTTGATCTTCTTTGGGTCTTGGGTTCGTATTCCGTTTGCTAATGGCTCCGGCGGGAATACTGGAACCACACAGTCGAGTTATATCCACTTAATGGTGCGTGTCTGATAGTTTCGCTCAAATTTCCTGACCAATACTGCAGGTGTTTGTATCTCTCGGGTCAGGATGATGACGTCAGGATATATGACGGAAGTAAATATGGAGTAAAGCCCTGTCATACCAATTCAGACCAGAGTGGTGTTATTTTCATTATCCCCTTCCTTGTCGAGCAGCATTGAAACCTAATTCAAATTCTGTGGCTCTCCATATCCTGATGTCGTGGTGACATCAGCTTCAAGTTCCTCTCCACGTCTACCACCTTAGTAAATTCGTTTCGAGATCGCTGGCATCTGCAGGTGCGTGGTACAGTCGGACGGACATGGTGGCAACCTCCCAACCATCTCCTCTCCCCCCGGAGGGGAAACTCTCTCACGCTGGCTCTGCGACTGAGTAATTGTTATTGTCATCAGGTAGCTTAGAAGATGATACTCTGAGGTTGTTGGATTAGAACACATTTCACTGAACAGAACAGCTATTATC
>JADBJO010003953.1:180466-185466 GCA_016801955.1 Conus betulinus | reverse complement strand
TAAAAGCCGTGAGGCTATTAAAGTCCCAACTGAACTGAACTGAACTGAACCGAACTGGACAGTGATTGACATTTAGCCCATTCTTTGCGATTGACACTTACGCCATGTGTGATGGAGACGATCAAATTCTTTGCAGGAATTGTTGACAGGTGTGAAGGCAGTGGTAATTTAATATTCGTGTGTGTGTGTGTGTGTGTGTGTGTGTGTGTGTACTGTGTTTAATGTCCCGTCACACATACTTTGTAGACGACTGATTAAGATAATTTTTACAAGGTTATCAGAATATAGTCATCAAACACACACACACACACACACACACACACACACACACACACGAGGCGGGGGGTGGGAGGGGCTGGGAAGAGGAGGGGGTTGCCATCTGTCGATTGAGTACCATCCGTTGTTTTTAACTGTTAATTTTTGTCTGAGGGCGACGGGGTGGGGGTAGGGATGGGGGTAGGGGTGGGCAGGTGGGCATTAGGTTAGAGAAGAAAGGGGCTGTTGGATAGTATGGAGGTGAACAAAAGATGGAGGGAGGGGTGAGAGAGAAACAACTGAAGTACTGAAGCGCGCGTTTTGTATAGGGAATTAATTTAATTGTTGTTTCTTATTCAGTTTAACGTCTGCCGACATTAGTGATATTAGAGGTGGGCGGGCGTGCGTGCGCACGCACGCGCACGCGTGTGTACGCGTGCATGTGTTTGCTATGTTGCACTACGTTGTTTTGTGTGCTGTTGTGTGTGTTGTTTATTATTGTGTGTGAATCTATGGCAAGTACGCACGTGTGCTTGTGGACGGCAATTCCTTGAAATTATCTTTGCTGATTTCAGTAAAGATCAGTGATCGATGCTTTCCTCGGTTGATGGAAAACTATTCGTAATTCAAATAGGAAAAAAATAGTCCCGATTTATAGATAACAAATAGGTTAAAAAAAAAGCAATCGATCAGTCAGTCAGTCGAGCAATTTAGAGTCACTGGGATACTTGAATTCATATTTTGATGTAATGTATAATCTGTCCGTATTTTTGTCTTGCGGAGACTTCAAACAGTTCATATTGTCCTTCCCGGTGAAAAAGTAAAACGATGGAACTGCATTTATGAGCAGCCACTTGTAATGAACAAAAAGGCTCACAAACTGTATGATCTTTTTTTTTTTTGCAAGATTTCCACCCAGTCCCCTCTGTCTGACTTATTTTCTCCAAACGCTTGAAAATTTAATTAAACTGGGAGGAGAATCGAAACATATGTAGGAAAAAAAATCGTTTTGCACCATTTTCATCTGTACAAGAGCTTCTCCCTGCTACATATTGAAGCTGTTGTATTGTATTGGGTTTAAAATGGCATTGTATGCTCCCATAGCATTTAGAATGTTGTCAGTATTTACTGCACCTATATAGATGTGAATCTTTGACGCCAAGAAGTTCTTTACGGTAGAGAGCAGAGGGGTGTGAAAGAAAATCTTTACCTTTATTCATCCTTTCCTTTTCGACTTTTGGGCCTTTCTTTTCTAAAACAGGTCATCTTTGGCTTTTCTCACATTATCCTCATCGTTCTTGCTTCCCATGTTCCCATCCTTCCGTTTTCTCACCATGTCTTTATCCGTCATTTTCTTTTTGATACTGTATAACCCATCCTTGGTTTTTAAGCTGTGGCGTCCTCATCCGCCCTCCCACCCCCCCCCCCCCCCCCCCCCCCCATCTCTCTTATTCGTCCTTTCATTCCACACCATGTTTCATCCGTTCTTTCCTTCCCTGTCATCTTCTCAACCACTATGTCCCGTCTTACACGTGTTCTCATACACCCTTTTCTTTTTTGCCATGTGTTTTTTCCTTTCACACCATGTTTTCACCCGTCCTTTTTTTTTTCTCACCATTTTTTTCATTAGTCCTCTCCTTTGTCACGATTTTTTTCCCGTCCCTTTTGTGTTCTCATGATTTTCCCTTCCATATTTCTCACATGTCCTCCATTGTTTTCTTTCTTTCATGTATTCACCCATCCTTCCTCTTCACTATGTCCTAATCCGCTCATTCCTGTCGCACCATGTTCTCAAATACCAGCTCAAGATGTCCTCATCCATCTCTATATCATGGTATCCTCATCCATCGTTCTGTCTCAACATCCTCATACGTCTATTCTTTCTCACAAGTACATGTATTAGTCTTTTCCCCCGAAAAAAAGACGCCTTCATCCATCTTTTCTTGCCCGTGCACCCGTCATTCATTTTTCCTTACTCATGATGCCGTCATGTTGTTGCTTTCGCCGTAAGGAGTAGGATACTCGGTCCACGCGCCTGACATTGTTACTTTCTCTGTGAGGTGTTGAATACCCGATGCACGCCTGACACTATGTTTTTTTTCGCCGTAAAGTGTAAAATACCCGATGCACGCCTGACACTATGTTGTTTTCGCCGTAAAGTGTAAAATGCTCGATGCACGCCTGGCACTATGTTTATTTCGCCGTAAAGTGTAGGATACCGGTGCGCGCCCGGCAAAATAAGATTTTCGCCGTAAAGTGTAGGATACCCGGTGCACGCCTGGCATTATGTTAATAACTCTGTAAGATGTCAACTATCTTTGCGCACCTGGCACCAGCAACATGTCCTCTCTGAAGTTGTAGGCAACCAAATGCGGCAGCATCTGCTTTCTCCGTCAGCTTAGAACCTTGGAATGCCTTGGGGAAACAAACCCCAGACCAGCTGTCTGTGATGTTGGTTCAGTCACTGTCATTTTGGTGTAGTCCAGCCGACCACCTGGAGCCATTTCAGGGCTGTCACCATGCAAAGGACAGAAAGTTTTGTCAGCACGCTACACACACACACACACACACACACACACACACACACACACACACACACAGATAGAGAGAGAGAGAGAGAGAGAGAGAGAGAGAGAGAGAGAGGGGGGGGGGGGGGAGCAAAAAAAAGCATACGTACATATAGTCGTGTAAACCACCGCATGTTAGGGAAGGTGGACGACTAGCATCTTAGGACTTAAAAAACTAAACCATGCTGAGTGCGATTGGATCTTGCTATAAGTGAACTTGAATTGCAAGATTGGCCTGACGATGCGCGCCTTTGTCCAGTGTACACCAGATAACGGAAAATCTTTTCTAGTCCTGAGGAGGATCTAGCCTCGTTCTTAGGTTTAGGTAGTTTGGGCAGCGGTTTCGGTTATTTTTTCCAGTTTGCTTTCCATATTCTTTGCCTCTGGTTTTATTGTTGTTGTTGCTGTCTTTATAGGTTGATGTAATTAACTGAATTATCGTTCATTAAGATCATCAGGATTGTAAGTCGTGACAGTCATTGTATATGAAAATAAAGGAGTATTCTTATGTGAAAACTCCTTAATGATGAAACATGGCAGGCAGCTGGGGGAAATCGGGGTTGCTTCACAGTTTCTCATTACCGCCGATCTGCGATCATTTCGTGCAGATTTCATGCACGCTGAACTTTTTTTTCTCATACAAGTTGTATCTTATTTGCCTTCCGTCGGAGTCGATTCTCTCTCTCTTTCTCTCTCTGGTTTGTACGCCCCCCCGCCCCCCCCCCCCCCCCCCCCCCCCCCCCCCCCCCACCGCGCACTGAAATATGTAACCGTTAAACCGCTAAACTCTTCTCCTCTCATTTGATCATACTAGATTTGCGATATAGGATGGGATGTTGAAGGACGTGTAAATTGCACACATTTATCACGCTTAGCAGTGATCATGGACTGCAGAAGCTCGTGTGAAACGGTCGTCCTTTTAGTTCTTTGTTCCATTACATAGCAGCGTCATGGGCAGACGGTCATATAACCCTCTCCCGTCTCCAGCGTCCACTTCAGAACTGTCCCCCCATCCCCCCCATCCTCCCCCCGCCTTCCACTTTTTTTTTTTCTTTTTTTTTTTCTTCCTGTCTTTCATAGATTTTTTTTTTGGTATGTAAACAAGACGAGCCAAAAACTAGATTGTCTCAATATTTGAGCAGTCAGGGTGTATTGGTTGACGAAACTCGTTTAATTAAAACGACTCTCTTGCGTAGCCTTAGTCGCACCTTCCACGTCAAGCGCAGAAGAATCGGTTTCTTCCGTTCCAATCTTAATGACGAAGTGGTCTCTACTTGTATGCGCTCTTTTGTCCAGTGTACACCAGACAACGGAGAATCTTTTCTAATGCTGAGGATCAAGCCTCGACAGAAACCCAGAACAGTGCTGCACTACGTGTTTTTAGATCCTCTTGACATGCTTGTGTCGCAGCTGTCTCTTTTGTTCCCCTTTCGCCGGTCGCTCGTCAGACAAAGGATGTAATCCACACACACACACACACACACACACACACACACACACACACACACACACACGTGCACACGCACACACACACACACACACACACACACACACACGTACACACACACACACACACACACACACACACACACACACACACACACACACACACACACACACAGAGAGAGAGAGAGAGAGAGAGAGAGAGAGAGAGAGAGAGAGAGAGACCTACTGACTGACTGACTGACAGACAGTCAGATTGTCAGACTCGGAGAGACAGACAGCGACAGACGTGGAGAAAGATGGAGGGGGGGGGGGGGGGGGGGGGGGGGGACAAACAGACAGATCGCGACAGATAGACACAGAGAGAGGGAGAGAGAGACACACGGACGGACGATCGGACGGGGGGGGGGGGGGGGGGGGAGACCTACTGACTGACTGACTGACTGACTGACAGACAGTCAGATTGTCAGACTCGGAGAGACAGACAGCGTCAGACGTGGAGAGAGATGGAGGGGGGACAAACAGATAGCGACAGAGAGAGAGAGAGAGAGAGAGAGAGAGAGAGAGAGAAGAGAGAGAGACGGACGATCGGACGGAGAGAGAGAGAGATTTCTGTTTCAGTCCCGTGATGACGGCTTATGGTTTTCCTCACTTATTCACGATCCATCTTCAAACCCGACTTCCTACCGTTTGGGACAAATTTCAACGATCAACCCACCCTTGGCGGACGTCCGC
>JADBJO010003953.1:167966-175466 GCA_016801955.1 Conus betulinus | reverse complement strand
CCTGATATGGTTTACATCTGATTCACTCAAAAATATATCAGTTAGATAGATACCGCTTATAACTCTTTGCAAATATCCCACTTCGCCCCTATTCCCATTCGTGTAAGATTTTCTGATGCTCATTACAACACTTTTCTTTTAACTTATTTTCATTTGCTCCTCCTTTGCATTCGTTCACACCAGGATATCAATTAGTACCTTTCCAGTTTTCACCCCGCTTGCTACTTTTCAAGTTCAGTCCTTGATGTGTTCCAGAGACCCTTCACTTTATCGTATAAACTTGTTATGGACATGCTGCAAGAACTGAACAGACCACCCGAAGTTTCCATTTCCGTCCAGTGGCAGTTGCTCTGTTTTCCACAGCAGCAGCTCTCCCATCCTTCATTGTTCTCACATCTATGTCCAATCCAACATTCATCATGTTCAAATTTCTCCAGTCCTACATTATTCTTACGTATTCACCCACTCCAACATTCATCGTTCTCGCATTTTTCCGGTCCATCATTCATAATTTTCAAGTTTTCTCCTGTCCTGCGTTCATTATTCTCACGTATTGCCCCACTACAACATTCTTCTTTCTCACATTTTACGCCAGTCTGAGATTCATCACTTTCATGTTTCCCCTGTTCTATATTCATTAATCTCACGTTTTCCCCTGTCCAACATCTATCATTCTCACGTTTTCCACCATTCCAAGTGTTTCATTTTCACGTGTCCTCCATCCAACGTGCATCATTCTCGCGTTTGCCTCGGTCCAACATTCATCATTTTCACCCTTTTTTTAATCAAACATTTATTATGCTCACGTTTCTCGTGGGTCAAACATTCGTTATTCTCATGTTTTCATCCGTCCAACATTTATCGTCCTCGTGTTTCCCCCTCTCCAAAATGCTTTATTCTCACGTTTTCCCTGTCCGACATTCATCATTTACAACTTACCTGATGTCTAACATTTGTCATTTTCACGTTTCCCTCAGTCCAGCATTCATCTTTTTCGCGTCATCCTCTTCATCACGTTCATCGTTCACCATTCTCTTTTTTTCTTCTCTAGTATCATCTGTCATTCGTCATTCTCTCGTTCTTCTTTTCTAATAGCGTCCAACATTCGTTACTCGTTATCGGATTTTCATGTACTCCATGATTTCCACGTTCTTCCGTGTCATCTCCCTTTGTCATCCAGTTTCCCGTCCATTAGTCTCACCTTCTCCTTTTCTGCTTTTGCAAAACACTCATCATCCTGTTGTTTCCTTTTTGTTTATTCAGGCCATCATTGTACCATTCCAACCCTGACCAGTATTCATTAATCCATTGTGTCTCACACTCTTCTCTCTCTCTCTCTCTCTCTCTCTCTCTCTCTCTCTCTCTCTCTCTCTCTCTCTCTCTCTCTCTCTCTCTCTTCCCTTCCTATCCCGTCCTTTATTGTTCTCACGTTGTTTTCACATCCACAATTCTGTCCGTCACCTTTCAAACATCATTTATCATTCTCACATTCTCTTTTTACATCTCTCATCCATAGATATCACTTTCTTTTTTCATCCCACCCCTCATTCATGATTACGACGCTTAATCATCTCGATTATAGGTCATCTCATGTTCTCGTTTCGTCCATTCTTTTTATCATTTCCGCGCTTGCCTGTATTCTTCCAATCGGGGTCATGTACGCCATCGTCAGTTCCTTCCTGCCTTCTAATCCGGACTGCAGCACTCTCACGTTAGTTTCCCATTTCTTTTTCATCGTTTTCACGTTCTCCTCCCCATCTCTTTCATTATTCTCGCGTTCTCCTTTTTTCCTGTCTTTCGCCATTTCCTAGTTTTACTTCCGTCTATTATTAAACCTTTCCTTCCATGTTGTCCTTTTTCGTCATTCTCACGTTTTGTGTTGTTGTTTTTTTTTAGTCAGTCCGTTCATAACTATCATGTTCTAGTCCCCGTCGATCATTTGCCATATTCTCGTTCTTGTCAGTCGGCCATAATATTTACGGTTTCTTGTTCTCATTGTGTCGTTATTTATATTCCTTACTTCTTCCCCTTCTTCGTTGTAGTTGTGTTCACCTGTTCTTGTTCTTTATAAATCAGTCCTGTCGTAAACGTCTTCTCATTCTCCTTATCCCGTCTGTCGTTCGCTACTTCTTGTCCCATCCATCACTGAAATTTCTCACGTGCTCCCCCATCAGTAATTTCTTATTTTCACGTTGTTCTTTATTCATCTTGTCCATTTCTCATTTTCTCTTCCTCACTGCGTGTATCATTCATTACTCTCGTAGAACTTCTTCGTGTCTTTCTTGCTTTATTGAATTTATTCCGACAGTATTATACTTTTCTGTAGTCCATCGTCCTGACACTCTCTTCTCTCTTTCTCTCTTCTTGCCCCTTCCCCTGTTCATCGTTTTCACCTTTTCTTCTGAATACTTCATGAAAAAAATATTGTTCTTTCGTTTCTTTTCTCTCGAGTTTTGTCCGTCACTGAATCAGCCTCATGCTGTTTATTTCCATGTGGTCTATCATTCTTATGCTGCTCCTGCCTTTTCCCTCTTCTGAATCCTTCTTCTGTCAATCTCATGCTACTGTCCTGTCCACCGTATATATAATTTTCACATTCTCCTCTTGGCCTCTCGTCGGTATGATGTCGTCTCGTCCCCACCTCTCATTTATAATTCATCATTCAGTTTTTTCCTTTCATGCCCCTTTCACTATTCTTCCGTTCCATTTTAATCCCGTCCATTACACGTTCTTCTTACGGTCTAATTATCTCGTCCGAAGTATTCTTCATCGTTCTGTCGTTTTTCTCCCATCCCTCTTTCGTCTTACTCTCCTTTTTCCGTCGTTTTATTCATCATTTTCCCTTTTCTTGTCATTCTCAGACTGCTTTCACGTCCCGTTCATCATTCATCGTTCTCACGCTCTGATCTCCTCAATCATTCGTTCTTTTTCACATTCTCTTACAGTCAATCAGTCATTATTTTCACGTTTCTCTGACATCAATCATTTGTCGCTCTCGCGTTCTCCTCCAGTCAGTCAATCATCACTTTCAAGTGTTCTTCTCAGTCAGTCTTTCGTTTTTTCAGGTTCTTTCCCAGTCAGTCATTCATCATTTCATGTTTTTTCTCCCGTAGTCACTTATCATTTTAAACACTCTTCTCCGGTCATTCATTTATCCTTTTCACGTTCTTCTCCAGTCACTCATTCATCGTTTCCTCATTCTTCTCCCACCAGTCAGTCATCATTTTCACCTTCTCCTATCGTCAATCATTCTTCATTTTCACGCTCATCTCCCATCAGTTATTCATCATTTTCACCTTCTCCATTTTGTCATTCAGCATTTTCATGTTATAGCAACAGAGAGTTGTTGCTAAAAGCAAAATTGTTTTATTTTCTGATTTTCGTAATTCTGAAAGATCCGAATCCAAACACAGCAGCACACCGTGTGGCAAAATAACAGAAATTAAGAATAATCAAACTCCCATTGTATCCTGTTAAATTAAGAAACATTGTTATCATGCGATCTTTAGACAAAGCACAAGCGTTTATAAGGCATTCTCGGAGAACAATGTATCGTCGAGCCTCACTTCTGATATCAAAAGTTGAAGCGAAAAAGATGAGACTATATCTGTTTATCAAAGACCGAATTCCTCTATAACATACAAGGAATGTAGAGAACATTCGACGTCTTTCTTTTGCGAAAATTTGTTGGTGTTATATTTGTTGTCAAAAAAAAAAAAAAAAAAAGCCAGAAGATCGTTTTAAAAAGCCTCTGAAAAAAAGTCTAGTCGCAGTACATCAGGCAGGTTAAATCAAAAATAAGCTCGAAGAAAGAAATAAGTTAGGATTTTGTTTGTTTTTACTCAAGGACGTCAAATTTAAAATCGCACTGCAAGACTCGAACAAAGAACAAACGGTGAAGTGCCAGTGAGCTTCTCAACTCTCTGTTCTAGCTTCCAGTGAGGGCACGAACGTGTGTGGTGTGTGTGTGTGTGTGTGTGTGTGTGTGTGTGTGTGTGTGTGTGTGTGTGTGTGTGTGATATGTACGTCTTGCATGTGCGGACGCATGGTTCAACATGCATATGTAGGCGTGCACGAGCGCGCATAGTTGTATATGTATATGCGTGCGGGTGCGCGCATGCGCGTGCGTGTCTGTGTATGTGTGCGCGTGTTTGTGTGTGTGTGTGCGCGCGCGTGCGTGTTGTGTGTGCTTGTGTGTGTGTGTGTGTGTGTGTGTGTGTGTGTGTGTGCGTGCTTCGTGTGTGTTCTCTCTCTCTCTCTCTCCTCTCTCCTCTCTCTCTCTCTCTCTCTCTCTCTCTGTGTGTGTGTGTGTGTGTGTGTGTGTGTGTGTGTGTGTGTGTGAAAATTACGTTTTGCGTGCGCGTGCGCATGGATATGGGCCTATGTATATACCGGTGCTTGTGCAGGCGGACACATATATGTGTGTGCGCGCATGTGTATATGAGCTCGAGCGCGCACACTTGCGCTTGTGCCTGTGTGTGCGTGCGTTGTTGTTGTCTTCAATTTAACGTCTATCCACATAGTGATATTAGACGGGGGGAGGGGAGGGGGGGGGGGGGGGGGGATCGGGAGAGGAGGAGGGGAGAGGAACCGTATTGTGTGTGTAAGTATTTATGTGTGTGCGTGCGTGTGTGTTTGTATGTGCACACGTGTGTGTGTGTGTGTGTGTGTGTCGTGTGTGTGTGTGTGTGTGTGTGTGTGTGTGTGTGTGTGTGTGTGTGTGTGTGTGTGTGTGTGAGCGCGCGCGCGCGCGCGAGCGCAAGCTCGTGTTTTTGTGTGTGTCCGTCCGGGTGGGCGGAGGTATATAGGGGAGTCGGCATGATTGCGCAACCATGTAAATTGATGTTTGTGGAGGGGGCGACAGGACAGGGGAAAAGATGGCGTGAAGAGGTGCCGAGGAAGGGGTGTGGAGAGCAAGTATGTGTAGCTTTTCAAATGAAGTGCTTTTGTGTTGTTTAGACGACTTGTACTGTTTCAAACGACCTTCGCCAAACATGTCTTCAGCATCTTTTTCTTGTAGTCTTTTGCACAATAGTGGGATTACGGGTGTTAGTCGCAGTGCTCTCTCTCTCTCTCTCTCTCTCTCTCTCTCTCTCTCTCTCTCTCTCTCTCTCTCACTCTCTCTCTCTCTCTCTCTCTCTCTCTCTCTCTCTCTCTCACACACACACACACACACACACACACACATACGCACGCACGCACACACACACACACACACACACACACACACACACACACAATGTTTTCGCTTGTGTTTACCATTTTTCTTCATTGATGCGTTAAAGTTTCATGCATTGACTGCGGAGATTATCGAGCTTGCTTTCACTGGTGTTCATTGTCATGAGAAATGAGTTTTACAATTATCATTAAAAGCTTACAGTAACATGTAACTTGCGAAACTGCTCTAAATTTGAAAAAAAGGAGGATAAGTTTTGTATTTGCAATTTTTTTTGTTATTTAGAGAATCTGACTGTGCAAGAGTCGCCAAAGTCTAGTCATCTTTCCAGGATATGAACACACTTCAATGTGTCACTTTTACTTCCGTTGTGTGTGCTGCTCCTTCTTATGACCTGCTTAAGGTACCACCATCGAAAGACTTGCATGCGGTATTTAAACGATATTTCCGTGTAAACAAATGCAAATCTAACAGGATGAGGGTAATAATCAAGGCACAAAATATTTCTCAACTGTGGATAGATACATTAAACAGGCACATGGAATAAAAATGAGCTTGCTTGTTCGACAGAGAAGAATACATGATGATTTCTTTGTCACGGGGAGAATCCAATATCATTGCTAGGCCCTACAACATCAAGTATTAGATGATAAAACTGTGCAACATTCACAAGACGAAGTTTCTGGATATTAATTTGACTAGTAATTACACTGGCAATTTTCTGACTGAAAATGTGGTAATGACAGCTAGGAGAAATGTCAAAATTATTGACAACAGTTGGTGTTAAACCATGGGATCAGACTACAACGACAACAATAACCCTCCGTTACCACAGTCACAAGTCTCATCCGATCAAAATTGATTTGTCAATAAGAATTTTATCGTCCAACCCTGCAAAGCTTGTTGAATGAAATACAATTTACAGATAGCAGACCTATTGAATTAGGTCTTGGCAGTCCGGTACATACAAATATATCGAATTCATACCATGAAGCCAGCTTACTGTCTTTCAGAATAAGGCAAGTTGTCAAAGCTGTTTTTTTTTTAAATCGATATCTTTCTGTCTTGAATTCAGAAAGAAAGAATTCTTACACTCTGGTAACGAGAACCTGGAAAGAGCTAGACACACGCTGTCTCTGTCCAGCCAGTTAGAAATTATACAAATGAATTACGAAAAAAATTGTTCTTTCCTCTCATCGGGTCCAACAGTGCCTGTCATGCTTCACCGAGAGAATCAACAGGATCAAGTTGATAAGGATTACATTGTACTGAAGACAGGGTGGGCACATTAACATTTTATCGTTTGAGAAAGATGATAACATAGATATTTTATTTTTCTGAGACTCAAGAACAAATAAATCCGTGTATCCAAATCATCAAAAAATGTCAACATATATTCTGGATGTTAAAAAAAATGTTTAAAAGTACAAAAATAATTTTGTCTTGGTATCACTAATATCAATTTTTTCCCTAGGTCCATGTGAAGTCGTTCGGGCATCGCACTGAAGAACTCTTCACCAGATGCCTCCAACTGTGTCGGTTGTGTTCCGAGGTCGTAGGTTGTATGGATACGTTTCTCCAACTGTGTCGGTTTTGTTCCGAGGCCGTAGGTTGTATGGATGCGTTTCTCTGTCCATTCTGCAATGTTGTCAGTTCATTTTTTCTGTATTCCTCGTAGTCACGCTCCTTCAACACTTTCATGGATGATTGTTTTAGCTGGGCTGTTGGATCTTCATGACAAAGCCAACGTAGTTTGTTTGCTTTACTGGTGTCGGCAAATCTTTGTGTGGCCCGATGTGCTGTTTGATGGTTTGGCGCACTTGTTATAATGATATATATCTGACAGAAAGTATCTTGCATTGACACCTCATTTCTGTGGTTGGGTTCTTTCTTCCAGGTCCATGTCTCGTATGCATATGGGAAAATTAAATACACCCATGCATGCAGGAGCCAGATTTGTCTTTCACTAAGATGTTATTGTCTTTCCATACAGGACTGAGTCTGCACAGAACTGATGTCTTTGCTGCTTGTGAGAGGATCTCTGATTTAAATCCCCCATCTCCCAAAACGAATCTCAGATGAATGAACTGTAAAAGAGTTTCTGGCTTCTAACCAACGGTCATATCAGTACTGGAGGTGGTGTTATGGTTGGTCATTATCTTGGTCTTCTCGGTGTTGACTTCCGTGCTGTGTCTTGCAGATGTTTCATCCAGGGTTTTAACAAGCTTAGTGAGTTGCCCGCCAGGCCATCGAAGTTACCTGCAAAGTGAAGGTTCCTGATAGTTCTTTTTGCGGATGCTGATTGTGTTGACATGATCTTCAGG
>JADBJO010003953.1:157966-162966 GCA_016801955.1 Conus betulinus | reverse complement strand
AGACGGTCGTTCAGTCATTCGTTAGTACAATTGTTCGGTCACCCGCTCGTTCAGTTATTCTTTCGTTCAGTCGGTAGTTCACTTGCTCATTCGTTCAGTCAATCAGTCAGTCGGTCGTTCACTCATTCATTCACTCAGTCTGTTGGTCGCTCGTTCAGTCATTCGTTCGTTCATGGCTTGACAAGGAGGGGGGGGAGGGGGGGCGGGAGGAGATGCAGGGCGTAACATGGGTGGGGGGTACAGGGCATGCGGGTGCAGGGTGTAAACTTGTTGAGGGTATAGGGAGCGTGTATTTCAGAGCTTGACATGAGGGAAGGGAGGGGAGGGGGGGGGGGGGGATTGCAGATTTCAGATCATGACATAGGTTAGGCTACAGGGAGGGAGGGGAGAGGGGCGCATCGAGTCCAGGGCGTGAACTAAGTGGGAATGTGAGGTGTGTGGATTTCAGCGCCTGACCTGAGTGGTAGTAAGGGGGGGGGGGGGGGGGGGGGGGGGGGGGGGGGGGGGCGGATTTCAGGTCGTGGCATGGGTCTGCGTACTGGAGGCACGGATTCTAGGGCAGGATCTAGGTGGGGATAGGGTAGGGAGGAGGTGACAGGAGTTGGGGTGGAAGGTGCGCAGATTCCAGGGCCTGACATGGGTTAAGCTATAGAGGGCGTGGATATGAGGCGCGGTGAACAGGGAGTGACGATTTCAGGGTATGAAAGGATGGGCGTGCAGGGGTCGATGAAGGGTGTGACATGGCTGGGCGAACTGGAGAGGGGGCAGATGCAGCGCGTTAAATGGAAGGGCGTAAGGACGACGTGGGGGAAGTGGATGCACAAGGGTGGTGTATGCAGGGCGTGACGTGAGTGGGTGTATGGATGGGAGGGGACAAGCAAGGATGGGTGATGTGACAAAGATGAGCAAACTGAGGGGGAAAGAGAGGAGGAAGGCACAGACGCAGGGCGCAGCATGAATGGGTATATGTGTGAGGGAGAGTGGTACAAAGCAAATGCAGGGTATTCTTTTTTTCTTTCTGCGTACGCAGGCTGATACTCCTGCAGACACTGCCTGTATAGACATGATGTGTGGGGGACGTGGATGCCAGGTGTAACATGGATGGGGTATGGAGAACACAGAGAATTATTTAGTGGGGGTAGGGCGGTCGCAGAGGTAGGGTGTGTGACATGGGTCAGAGGAAGGGGGCAGGGGAGGAGCCGATACAGGGCATGACATGCGTGAGGGGATGGGGAGTGTGGATGCAGGGTGTAACATAGGTGGGAGTGCAGATTTGGGGGGCTTCACATGGGTGGGGGTAGGGGGTGTGGGTTTTCAGTCGTGGTAAAGGTTGGGGTACACGTGGGGGAGGGGGGGGGGAGTTGCATCCATGCAGGACGTGATATGGGTGTGATAAGAGGGGGTGGGTGGGTTCAGCGTCTGACATGGGTGGAGTAGTGTTAGGGTGGGGAAAGTTGATTTCAGGGCGTGACGCGGATTTGGGTAGAGGGGGCGCGGATTTTAGAGCATGGTGAAAATGGGGGTAGGAGAGGGAGGACGCAGGGCATGACATATGTGGCGTACAGGATGCACAGATTAAAGGGCGTGACATGGGTGAGGGTATATAGGACGTGAATGAGTGGGGCGTGACAAGGGTGGGACTAAGGGTGGAGTTTTCAGCGCTTAATACGTATGGGGTAGCAGAAGATTGGGGGTAAAGCTGATTTCAGGGCATGACATGAATTTGGGTTTAGGGGGCATGGATTTTAGAGCAAGCAACAGGAAGTAAATATTCAGGGCCTGGCGTGCAGGCGTATGGGGGGCGTCGAAGCAGGGTGTGACGTGGATGGGTTTACTTTGGAAGAGGGGGTGCGGATGAAGGTCGTGACGTGTATGTGGATATTGGGGGCAGAGGGGGCGTGGACGAAGGGCGTGACGTGTATGGGGCATTGGGGAAGAGGGGGCATGGATTAGGGGCATGACGTGGGTCTTTTATCGGGGCAGAGGGGCGCGGATGCAAGGCTTGACATGGGTGGGCGTACTGAGGCAGAGGGGGCGCGGATGCCGGGCGTGACATAGCTGGTCGAACTTGAGGGGTTTGGGGGAACGGATTCAGCACAGGATATGGATGGGCATAAGGGGGGTGGGGAGTTTAGATGCACATAGATGGGGGTGAAGTGGGGAGGAGGGAACATGAAGGCAGAGCGTGACTTGGGTTGGTGTACAGTGGGTTAGAGGGGGGGGGGGGGGAGCACACGGATGCATGAAGTGACAAGGATGAGTGAACAGAACGGGTGGGGGAGTGGGGAGGATGGAGAGGCATGGACACAGGGTGTGACATGTATGGGCTTGTGTGGAAGGGTGTTGGGAGGAACAAATGCAGGGTATGACGTGGGGGGGGGGGGGGGGGGTACAGGGAAAGTGGATGCAGCATATGCCATGAATGTGGGCAAGCATGTCGTGGATGCAGTGTCGACTGTAAGGAGGATGCGGACATAGAGTTTGACATTGGTGAGGGTATAGTGGTCGTGGGTGCAGGATGTGACGTGGGAGGGGGCTGAGGGTGGGTAGGGGTACAAAGGGCACGGGTACAGAGTATGTGCAGATTTTCGGGCTTTGCATGGGTGGTGGGGATAGGGGGCATGGAAGGAGACTGGGGTGCTGGGAAGGGTGAGAGGATGGTTTGCATTCAGTTTGGGGCGTGAAATGGGTGGGACTTGGGGGGGGGGGGGGGGGGGTCAGCGCCTGAAATGGGTGGAATAGCAGAAGGGTTGGAGGTGGGCTGATTTCAGTGTGTGCCATGGATTTGGGTACAGGGGGTGCGGATTTTAGACCATGACGTGGGACAGGGAAGATGCAGGGCTTGGCACGGGTGGCTGTAGAGGATGCACAGACTTCAGAACGTGACATGGGTGGGGTCATAAGACGTGACGTGAGTGGGAGAACAGGAAGAGGAGATTTCAGGGCTCGACGTGTGTAGGTGTATGGGAAGCGCCGACCCAGGGTGTGGCATGGGAGGGCACTTTGCCCCAATACCCCCATCCACGTCATGCCTTTCATTCGCGCTCCCTCTCCTCAGAAGGGGCATAGGTGCAGAGTGTGTGCGACATGGGTTTCGTATTAATGCATTATCAGTACATGATAGGCTTATTGGGGCAAAGAGGGAGGGGGGTGCAGATGAAGGACGTGACATGGTGGGCATATTGTGACAGAGGGTGCGCAGATGAAAGACGTGACATGGTGGGCATACTGGGGCACAAGGGACACAGATGAAAGGCGTGACATGGTGGGCATACTGGGGCACAAGGGACGCAGATGGAAGGCGTGACATGGTGGGCATACTGGGGCACAAGGGACGCAGATGAAAGGCGTGACATGGTGGGCATACTGGGGCACAAGGGACGCAGATGAAAGGCGTGACATGGTGGGCATATTGGGGCACAAGGGACGCAGATGAAAGGCGTGACATGGTGGGCGTATTGGGGCACAAGGGACGCAGAAAGAAAGGCGTGACATGGTGGGCATATTGGGGCAGAGGGAGCGCATACGAAGGACGTGACATGGTGGGGTTATTGGGTTGGACAGGGACTGGATGAAGGGTGTGACATGGTGGGTGTATTGGGGCAAAGGGCTCGCAGATGAGCGTGACATGGTGGGTGTATTGGGGGCAAAGGGCTCGCAGATGAGCGTGACATGGTCAGCGTACTGGGGCAGAGGGGGCCGCAGATGAAGGGCGTGTCGTGGGTGGGCGAACTAGTGGGGGATTAGCTGGAGGCAGTATGTTAAATGTATGGGCGGCGGATTGGGGGGGAGGAGGAGGATTTAATGCACGTCGGTGGGCAAAAATGAGGAAGAGGGAGCGAGTAAGCAGAGCGTGACACGGATGGGGATTAAAAAGAAAAAGGCGCGGACGCAGGGTGTGACATGCATAGGCGCGCGTGGGAGGAGGGGGGCGGGGGGAGAGGGGGGGCAGCGAACGAAAGGGATGACGTGTTGGGGTACAGGAGACGTGGATGCAGGGATACAAAGGGGACGGGATCGTGGACGCAGCGTGTGACATGGATTGGGGTACAGATGGTCGCGGATGCACCGTATGACATGGTTGCGGGAATGGAAAACGCGAACATAGAGCATGACACTGGTGGGGATACGGCGGTCGCGGATGCTGGGTGTGATAAGGGTGGGAGTACAGGAATCGCGAATTTCAGGGCTTGACATGGTTAGGGGGGTAGGGGGTGCGGATTTGACATAATGGCGTACGTTTGCTTATGGGTGGAGGAAGGCGTAGATTTCAGGTCGTGACACGGATGGAAATGTGTGACACGGGTGGCAATAATGTGCAGATTCAACAGCTGCGCACTGTGGCCATAAAATCATATCTACGTAGATGTGATATTACACAAAGACACACACACACACACACACACACACACACACACACACACACACACACACATATATATATATATATTAACAATTAAGTAGTGGGGGAAAACAAGTGCAGGTTAACAATTCTTCCATCATTATAGTAATGACTTGGCAAAGATTTGAAATTGAGACCCCCCCCCCCCAAAAAAAAAATTGAAGATGAAGTAAATGGGAAAAATGTATTTCTTAAATATGAAAACCCTTCACTAGCTGCATGAGGAAACTATCGCAATCCCTCTCGAAGACAGATCTATATGTATCGCCTGCTCCGAGGCCTTTCGTCCGCTGGATCGGACTCATCAGGGAGACACGGCTGATTGTGTCTGTGCTCTTGGCGTCAGATAGAGACCCACCACACACACACACACACACACACACACACACACACACACACACACACACACACACACATATATATATATATATATATATATATATATATATATATATATATATATATATATATATATATATATATATATATATATGTGTGTGTGTGTGTGTGTGTGTGTGTGTACATGAGACATATAGACATATACTTTCTCTCTCTCTCTCTCATTCTCTCTCTCACGCACACGCACACGCACATACAC